>JAWZYV010013644.1:0-111777 GCA_038373885.1 Cheiracanthium punctorium | reverse complement strand
ATTATCAAGAATTTCATCCTCAGAGCAGTTTAACAGGTCGGGTTCGGATATGACGCCTCTTGATGAGTTTAGTGTGTTATGGGGTGACACAGTAACGGATTTTTGTCCTATAGTTTTTAGTCTCATGATATTGGTTGCCTGTTTGCTATTTGTTACTTCTACTAAGATGTCTCCTGATCGAATTTTTTTTATTTTAGCAACTTCTCCAACATTAGCAATTATTGACTTGTGAATTAGAAATGGGGACGTTTGATTAAAGTTTCCTTCCTGGCATTTGATAACAAAAAATTTTGTATTGATACCTCCCTCAGTAAGGGAGTTCGGAACATTGACGTTTGACAAAGAAAATGTCGATTCCATGTTGGAAAATGGAGATTCGGACCCGACCGCACCGCCCACCACGGAGCCCAACGAGGGGATGTGCAATTGCACACCAGTGCTAGTCGGGTCTATACGCTCACAGTACATCCCTTAGGCAGCATCCACCCTTAACGACGTGCCCAGTAGATGTCCGATTGCTTGATCCCTAGCAGTTGATCGAAATCAGTACCACCAGCCGATTGATACACAGGGGAACGCTGTGTACCTCCCGTTTACCCGAAGCCGAGGCCAAAGCAATGTGTTGGAGAAAAGACCCCTCAATTACCAGGATCCCCATTTCCGGGGACACGGGTCTCCACGCACGGCAAACACGTGGGTAGTTTTCCGCCAATAGAAGCTGACAGCACAGGGCGGCTGCAGCTTCTAAAGGGGGGCCCTCACCTCCAAAGAGGAAACTACACTGAGGGGGAAAAAGGAAGGATACAGCTAAGAGGAGAGGAGGGTAGAACAAAGAAAAGCGAAAGATCGCTGGGGCCCCGGGATTGCGACACCCGTAAAGACCTAAAGTAGGTCTTCCCCCTGAGGGGCCACACCGAGGGAGAAGGGGAAGGAAACAGCAGAAGGAGAGAGGAGGGTAAAAAAACAGAGGAGCGAAAGATCGCTGGGGCCCCGGGATTGCGACACCCGTGAAAACCTAAAGAAGGTTTTCCCCCTGAGGGGCCTGTTTACCCGAAGCCGAGGCCAAAGTAATGTATTGATAATTTTTCCGTCCCATTGGAAATGCCATTCAGATGATTTCCCCTACGGAAAATACCTCAATTACCAGGATCCCCATTTCTGGGGGCACAGGTCTCCACGCACAGCAAACACGTGGGCAGTTTACCCGCCAACAGAAGCTAATGGCACAGAGCGGCCACAGCTTCTAAAGGGGGCCCTCACCTCCTGAGAGGAAACCACACCGAGGGAGAAAAGGAAGGAAACAGCTAAGGAGAGAGGAGAGTAAGCAACAGAGAAGGGATAGATCGCTGGGGCCCCGGGATTGTGACACCCGCAAGTACCTAAAGAAGGTGCCCCCCCTGAGGGGCACCAAATAGAATAAAGTGTTGTTCTGTACAACACAAATGAAGAAAGTTTAGCACCGCCTCCTATTAAAATATGGGTTAAAATAGAAGGTGCAAATTTAGGCTTTGAGCTGGATACATGTGCACCTTATTCAATAATTCCTGAAATCACATATAATAAAATTAAAAATATTTTACCACCAATAGGCAAGTCTGATGTAAAGTTTAAATGATATACAAAATCAGAAATTGATATTTTAGGTAAGGTTTTGGTCAATATATCCTTTGATAACATAAATTGTAAACTGCTTTTGCTGATATCTAAACAAGGCAATATTAATTTAATTGGTAGAAATTGGTTTAATCAATTAAATGTATTTTCAGTTTTGCACAATTCTAAAATATTTGATAATCATAACACTTTAAATATTATGCCTGTTGTCCCATCTGAGAAAAGTAATTGGTAATCATTGTTGCAAAAACACAAAATATTATTTTCACCTGGCCTAGGGTTACTCAAGAATGTAAAGTTTAATCTCAAACTGAAAGAATCCACTAAACCTGTGTTCTTCAAAGCAAGGCCGGTGCCTTACGCATTGAAAAGTAAAGTCGAAACTGAAATTGATAGGCTGGTGGATGAAGGAATTTTGGTTCCCGTTAAAACCTAAGATTGGGCAACACCAGTTGTTCCACTGATGAAACCAAGTGGCATTATCCGTTTATGCAGAGATTTTAAGCTTACTGTTAATAAAATGACTGCGAAATATTCCCTTCCAAATTTAGGACTTGTTTGCACAATTGTCCAGAGGAACTATTTTTAGTAAATTAGATTTAAAAGATGCCTATTGCCAACTAAATTAGATGAGGAATCTAGTAATCTTAACGGTGATTAACACGCACCGTGGGTTGTACCGTTACACCAGGCTCACTTTTGGAATAGCCTCGGCACCAGTAATTTTTCAAAGAGGAATAGACAAAATTCTAAGGGGTCAACCAGGAACTTCTTGTTATTTAGATGATTTGTTAATTTCAGTGATTAACGAACAAGATCATTTAAATATTTAGACATGGTTCTTCCTCCAACGGTATGGGGAGGGGGCTCGAACCACAAACCCTTCCCCCCCCTTTCCTACGTCACTGCAGGATGGTTCTAACAGAAAAGTACTTGCTGTTTGTTAATTTGGATAACACCAATTACATGCAACTTAAGCGAACAGTGGCGTACACTACTGTCATGTTGACACAACGTGCATATTTTTTAATGAAAAATTATTAATGCAAAACCTGATTAATATTGTCTAAATTTAAACTAATAATCTATTCTAAATTTAATTTAAAAGTTTTTAATAATAACTATCTTTTAAAGCTTTCAATTTTCCTCTTGGCCTTTTCAATTACAGCGCATTAACGTACTTCTAAAGCATTTCCCTTTCAGCTGCTTTGAAATAAAATAAAAGTTGACGCTGGCTAAAAGAATAATCATAACACCTCTTCGCTCGCATATGTTTTCTCTGCTCCGCTGAAACAGATGTGTTTGCGGTTTTCCTCTGCTGTGCAAGAAGCATATTGCTCGAAAAAAAAACACCTGCTAAAATTGTTCCAGAAAGTTCGGGCTCTTTCTATAGACACATGTTTTAACGGTTTTTTCTTTAGCAGTTGGAGAGTAATTTTCAGGGGGGCAAGCCGCTCACTTCACGTGAGGAGGCTTTGCCCGCCGACATGCATCAACACTGTAATTTTTTATGAAGATGCTCCCCCCAAGTCATCATGTGTGTATTTTTCTCAAGTTTTCAATAGTCAAATGAATCTGATTTTCTGAGCAAATAAAAAAATTACGTCCAAAAAAAAAGTGATATGCGATCTCATCCTTTTTGTGGTGTGGTTCAGTGTTCCTTCCATCACTGTAGGAGAATCGACGAGCGAAAAGATGGATGTCTCTCACCACAACAGTAGTATGGGTCAAAACTTTGTTGGCCCACTCCTTCAAGTGTGTGGATCTTCATTTTGTTGTGCTTAGTAAACAACTATGATTCTTTCATTCCTATGGAATCGGATTTAGTTTGCTCGTATTCAAAGTGAAATAATTACGATGTCGATTAAACAAAAGTCTTTTTAATTGCACTGCATTCACAGGTAAATCTTGATTCTCTCTACGGAGCTTGATGCCTTGTTTTGATTCTACACAACGCAATGTTGGTTTTTCCATAATATGTGACAACAATATAGACCAACCTACCTTTCGTCTCTTTACGATCATCGGCCTACTTCTCCATTGGATAACTACATAGGCTTCTTTTATGAAAGGAGAGGAGTTATATATAGCCTTATAGGACACTTCCCAAAAGTGCTACGCCTGGGACCTCCCAAAGCAGATTTTATGCATAATAACTGCATACTTTTATGTGAAATGTTTCAGAAGTTATGCTACAATATATAATACAAGTTCCTATATATATTGATTTAATTTAATACGTATTATTTTAAGACGCGAAATGAGAAAAAATAAAAATAATGTTTCTCAATTCAAATAGGATAGGCTTCAGCAGCAAACAGGTTTTCATAGAAGCCGAATAAATATAAATATAGATAAAAGAAATAATTGTTTCCTGAAAATTGAGAAAAATTTGTTTTCTGTATTTCATCAAATTTAATTATTAACATCTTTTTAATATCATTATAGTGTATTCTATATTTCTTTTCTACAAATTATTTCTTAATCACAAATCATCTTTTCCAACAGCTTAAAAGTGACTTCTTTTATTCATATAATGATATAACTAGGTTTGGATGAGCAGTACTTTCATGTAAGAAGTTGTCATTTGTTTATGAAATTTATTTATTCATTTTTTTTTTTGGGGGGGGGGGGTTTAATATTTGTGTACACCTAGTATATGAAATGTTAAAAATTCTGAAAATTAATATATAAAAAAACTGAAATTACAACTACTCTGCATGAGCCGAATACCAATGACGATTCAGGCTTCCCTATTAGGGAATTACTGCTGTGCCCATACCCATCCAACAGCCTTATTCAGGATCAACTAGAATTTAACAAAAGTAAGAGTTCTGTGAGGTGAGCTTTTGAATGGGTTTTCGAAAGTCATTTTTTTTTTTTTTTAATCTAAGAAAGCAATGAGAAACTTCTGTTACAGGATATATCAAAAATGTATGTCTGTGTAACAATTTTAACAAATTGCCATACATGCTTTTATGGAAGTCAAACTTCTGATTAGTTTACATTAAATCCAGTAATACTGGAGCAATATTTACAGTAACTGAAATCAGTATAGCATATAACATTTATATAAATTTATATAAATATTTTTTTTTAAGTATGGACATATATTCCATGTTTTAAAACTTTTATTCATACGTAGCAAGATCAAACTCAAAACGACAGCACTTTTGACTGTCGTCCCCATTCTTGTTCAGGTCCTCAACTGTTGATTTTCTTCTCGTAAGAAGTTACTCCCAGCTTTTGTTTTGCATGCTTCATACCAGTTTCTTTTTTTTTTCTAATGCCAGATTATGAACAGTTACAGCAAATAACAAGAACAAGGAACACAGAATACAAAAAACGAAAGCTGTAAGAGAGTCCATTAATCCATCTTCATATCAGCATATGAAACTTGACAAAAGATGGTTCACAACCTGATCATGACTGGGGAAACTGGTCAAAAGTGCTAGTTTTTTCAGTTCGATTTTACTACAGATTTTTAAAGGAGAATAAAAGCTTTTAACTATGCTTTATTAATATAATGTTAGTTATATATAATTTAAAAAATCTTTCCCTGCATGTGTGTGGCAAATAATGGCATCTGTACAAATTGTTATTTATGTGTAATAAAATGTTTTACAATCATTGAAACAAACGTTTGTCACTTCTGAATGATCTACACACCAATAGCTACTAAGAATTTTGTAATGTACCACAGATTAGGAGGCTTTAGGACAATCGGGAAGCGGCAGACGGGCAAAACTATGTCAGCCTCTCAAAGGAAAATATGCGACCCGCCTTTTCCCTCCTTTTAATGATTAGTGGCATAGGTGCCCTCTGACGACACACGGCGTAAGCATCTCCTGTGCGATTTCGAGTTTCCTGCTTCCCGCTATTGTGATTTTGTCAGTTTTGGTTTTTTTGTCGCTGTCATTTTAGGTATTTCGAAGAAATTTTTTAACTACAAAAGGATAAATATGAGTACATGTTTTACCAGGCTGCAAAACAGCTTACTACAGAAGCAAAAAAACAAAGGATGAAGGAAAAGAAATAAGAAAGATTTCTTTGTTTTCTCAAGTAAGTAAATTAACAATGCAGAAATAGGAAGAGAGTAAAGTTTTAAATATATAAGCGGCCAAAAATTTAGAGCAGTTTATTAAATATTACCACACGCTAGTAAATTTAATCTCTAAACAAAATTATACATTTTATTTATGTAAATATTTTTTTTTCTTCTCTCCCCATTAAATCAACAATCTAATCCAAAATTGTTAACTCCGATTCATTAGTTATTTATTACTTGAATTGATGCATATGTTTTAATTATTTATGAATGGCAAGTTGAGGGATAAGAAATCCCATTACGCTGGGAAATGAATATTGTTACGAATTTTCGGACAACCCGCTGCTCTGGGGCTTACAATGGTTTAAAATTGGTATTCTACGCTTCAAATAGATAAATTTTGCTTTTTGTTGCATCAAAATCGGCCAATTAGAACCGGAGATATGGAGGTTTTGGTTTGCCATTGTTTTTCAGTGGAGGTTTTAGAAATCTCGAGAAATATTAGTCCTAGAGCTTAGATCTCTTCACATTTGGGGACTTATTTTTGGCACCAAATTTGGCGATATTTTGCCAAAAGTCGCCAAGCTTGGCGACTTTTTGGTCATTTGGTGCGATTTTCCCAATGGGGCCTGGAAGTTGTTTTTCCTGCATTAAAAATGCATAATAACCTAACATTTCTCTTCTATGACGTAATCAAAATTCACTCTTTATGTAGAACTCTCGAGAAATTGACTTTTCTGGAAACCTCTTGTACCTCCTGCGTCGGCTATTTATAGAAGCGCGCATTGCCCCGACAGTTCAGTGTTGATCAAGCTTTGAGAGAGAATACGCTTGCTTTGTGAAGGAAGCTGTGTTTCGCGCTGCTTGTGAAGCTTCGAATTTAAGTGCTGTGTGTAAATTCTTCATCGCTGAGTCTTGAGAGACTGTATATTTCTCGTATATTTTCGCTGAATTCTTGCCAGTGAAAGTATTCTATTTTGTGTGAGAAATACAGCATTTGTGAGAGCTTCTGATCTAATCGAACTGTTAAAAGCACATTACTGCTAGATTGTGCTTGTGAATTGTGTACAGCTGATTGTTCTACGAAGTTCTAGAAGCAATAAAGTTTGTGTTCCATCCTGACAAGAGACTTTTTACTTGAACTTTATACACCAACTGGACTTCAGAACGACGAACCCCAGGAGTAGCAGAGTAATTCCGCAACAATATGAACAGTTTACATTTCAGTTTTGAAAAACGCCACTGTTCATTTAGCATACATTTTTTGGTTGTTTCTCTAAATCGCTGGATAAATAAGGATTAATATTTGTTTTTGAGAGGATATAAATCAAGTCAATTTAATTTTTGTAACCATATATAAAGAGCTTTTTCCTAAAAAGCTTTATCTTTGTCTGGTGCAGTATGTCCTTTCTGGACCTTGTGCCCCAGAAAAAAAAAAAAAAAAACCAACCAACCTAAAAAGCTTTAATACTTATAATATTGTGTTGTTAAATTTTAGCTTTATTTTTCTGCATTATTATATATATTTCACATATTAATATTTTTAAAAGTTACACAGTTTTAATTTATACACATATTTAATAATCAATCGATAGTTATAAATTTAATAATAAGCTCCTGTAAAAAAAAAAAAAAAAAAATTAAATTAGTGTATTAATAATTATAGTTTACATAGTTGCTAAAAGTAATCATCAAGTTAACCCTTTTTGTACCACAAACGGGTACTGCAAAGTAAAATTTTAATATATCATAAAGCATTCCTTGTTACAGTTTTGCTAATTATTTGAAATAGGTTTGTATACTATTACTTTATCTGGATCAATCCAATTGTTTTTTAGAATGTGGACAGTCTTAAAAAGTGGGCAGAAGCAGTCTCGAGAACGGACAAGCAGATGTCTTTGAAAGATAAAGTGTGTGAGCTGCATTTTGAGGATGAAAACATTATTCGTTACTTTAAACACAATTTGAAGGATGATGAAAATTCATCATGGAAAGAGAGCGTCCCATATTGAAGCCAGGTTCAGTCCCGACAATTTTTCATCCTTCAAATAATTTGGTGCAGAAGAGGGCAAATTATCCATCATTAAGTACTGGAACCCTTCGAAAAGCTAAAATTATTGTAGAAGACCATCCTAGAATTTCTTCGCTAACTGACACCAAGTCAACTGATTTCACTTTTCCAAACTGCTTAACATCAACAGATTTAACTTACCAAAATCTGATTAATATTATTCACCAAGTGAAAATTCTTGATTCTTGGGGAATATGCAATATCTCAGAATCTGGAAAAAAATCCACTATTTGCATAAAGTGGGATAAGTACAAGCCTGAAAGATGGATAATGATAAATGAGTACTTAAGTTTTAAAGTAAGTTTTAACGCTTTTGTAATTTTATAACTTTTTGAGGTGGATGAGGGAAAAATAAATTCTATTAAAATGGACCTTGTTAAAGACTTTCTGAATTTTGTCTAATATTAATTTCTACTCTCTTGCAAATGACTCAATAAACTGACTGAATTTGTAAGAGGAAAGATCATACTTCTTGAGTTCTACAATTCTTATTCATTTATTTATTATTTTTATTATTCTTTTTTCCATTCTCCTTAAGGTATTTCTTAGAGAGAAAGAAGTCGAATTTGAAGAAAAGCTAGTTAAATCTGTTGATGACAATGTAGTTTTGAAGAAAATCGATGGTTATGTATTGTGCCCAGCAATTAATGATGAGTATGTTCTCTATTCCTGTATTATTCAAATGTGTGCATTTCTATTACCATTATTTTCATGTTAGTTTGATAAGTTAATATAATTTTTATTTTTTAAGAAAAATGTCACCTGTCAAAATTTTTCATTTGATTGCCATTTCCCAAGGACGGAAAGGATGTGGTGCAATGAATGCACTCTGATGAGGAAAAAACCTTTTTCTAAATCCAACAAAGAGACATCGCAAAAAAGAAAGTATTCAATGTACTATCAGTTGCAAGCATTCAAAAGAAAAAAACTCGCGTCTGCAATCTAAAGTAAGTCAGTTGCTTTATCTGTGACTAAAATTTGAATATACTTATTTTATGACAATGCAGGCAATACACACACACAAACTAGGTGTTTAAAAAAAATATCTGATACAATTGTAAAGGGTAGTAGGTGGCTATGGTGATTAAAAACTACATAGGAACAGAGTCAAACATGTTTTTATACACCATTTAATAATTGAACCACAAAAGACATTGAAGCATTATTTCCCATATTAAGCTTCACTACAAATGGTTTTATTACTTGAAAATTACATAATTCAAAATGAAATACAGTTTATAATTATAAATTTTAGGTATAAGTCAGTTATAGCACAAAGTGTACTTTAGAAATTTCACCGGCTCATCAACACGCTTATAAGTAAATATTAACAAGTGTTTTTTAAAAAAAAGAGGCTTTTCACTTTCATTACCATGCAATACTGAATCATCTTGATTCCCTTTACTACCTATACAATTATGCCAGATATTTTTGAAACACCATGTATATATATTATGCACATTCATTTTTATACTTATTATTTTAGATTATGGCACTACAACAAATGCTGGAAAAAACCAAAAAGCAATGTGCTTCTAAGGAGGGAGCTTTTGAAGAAGCTCTTAATATGCTTCCAGACACCCAAAAAGAAGCAGTATGTACTTGCTTTAAGGCTGCTAAATTAAATAGCAAAAAAAGTATTAGGTATACTCTAAAATGGGTGTACGATTGTTTGCTGTTGAGGATAAAGAGCAGAAAAGTATAGGAGCACTTGCATACACACAACATTTTAATGTTACCAAGCATTGGTACATTAAACAAGTATATCAAAAATATTAGAGGTGCGTACGGCTTTCAGAAATCTTTATTTGACTGCCTTAAAAAGAAATCAACTGATTTGGATGTTACAGAAAGACAAGGTATATTTTTGTATTACTTGGTTCATTTCAGTATTTTTCTTCTTTTTCAATTTGGTTTGTTTTTATGTTTTGTTAAATTTAAACTGCTTATGTTTTGTTAAATTAAACTGCATTTTAACCTGTTCTCATTTATTTCTTTACTTTGACATTGAATTGCTTATGCCATCTATTGAATTTTTTATTTGTTTTTATCTTAATTACCATGTAGAGTAATTTGATATCTGTTAGACAGATCCCATTTCTTTTCTAAAAATGGAAATTCTTTTCTTTTCCCCCTTGGTTACAAATCTGAATATATTTCTGCTTTTCCCTTTTAACCTCTACAATTATCATTCATTTAGACTTACTTATCACTTAGTTTTGATGTTATGTAACCATTTTCAAAATTAACCAATCACTGCCTATTTGCTTAAATGCAAATGGGCTAAAATTTAATGAGCTCAGTATTTAGCCTTGTTTTGATCAAGTGTATGTTGTTGCCAGCGCAAAATTTCCTTGACATTTACAATTTTATAACACTAGCTCTTTTTCTGCATTAAATAATTTGTATGTATTTTCAATGCTAGCCACTACCAAAGCCCTAGATTTACATGTATAATATAGATATAGTATTTTATATAAGTAAAAATTAAATCTATTTAATGTTTTTGTTTCAATCGCAACTCAAGTATTTATGAACCTGTGGAAATAACAATTACTTTTATACAAATTATCTAATTTAAAAATAGTTAAAATAAAATTCCTTCTTTACAGTATGTATATACATTCTATTTTTTAAAATCATTTTTTTACTGTCTTTGTTACTAGATGAAATGAAATTAGCTCCAGCAGTTTCATTTTAAAAAACTGCTCTGGAAGTACAAGGTTTTGTTGACCTTGGTCAACATACACCGGGAAAACTTTAAGTCAGAAAAAGGAGATCATGCCCTTGTCTTCATGTATCAGCCATTTCGAGGGACATGGGTGCAAGCTATAGCTTGCTTTTTGAGCAAAAATGCAACTCCAGGTAAGTAAACTGTGTCTCGATTGCTGCTTCTCTAATCCCTTTTTTAATTAATCTAATTCAAACTGTTTAATTTTTACATATCTACCATAGGTAAAATATTACATCATATAATAGTAGAATATATAATTCTACTGGAAAATGCAGGCTACTATGTTGATGCCATCGTGAGTGACGGGGCAACTGGGAATAGGAGCATGTGGAAAGCAATTTACTTAAATAAAAATGAAATCAGCAGCCCCCATGTTTGTGACAGCAACAGACGATTATGGTTTTTTCCAGACTTTCCCCATCTGATAAAAAACATGAGAAATAGAATAACAGAGAAAAAATATTTCTTGGTACTATCACCGATTTGTTTGTTGGTTTATTTATTGAAACTTTCTGTAATTTCTAATCATTAATTAAAGTGGTTATTTTAATTTAATTTTTTTAATCATATTTTAGATGCCAAATGGTAAGTTTTTGGGAAGAACTTTTGAAAATACTCAAACATTCAGTTTAAAAGCATGCCCCAAATTAACACCTTCACATATACACCCACAGACATTTCAGAAAATGAATGTTGCTATGGCATTCCAAGTATGTGTATAAGAAAAAATATTGTAATTTTATCATTTACCTTCTGAATGTCTATTCTAAATCCTTCCTTCTTTTAGTTCTTCAGTAAAACAGTGGCTGCAGCTATTTAAAGATGTGTGGCAGTACTGTCAGTTTCATTAGAAAAATTGATGAACTCATCGATATCATGAACTCCAGAACACCATTATCTGCATGCACTAACACCAAATTAGTCAGAAACCAAGGTATACATTTTCCTTATAAATTTGTAATAAATGAATATTGAAATTGTGTGTCTTCAAATACAGTTACATCATGGAATTATGTTTAAAAGAAAATTAATAATGTGAAAAATCAATACGAGTACATATGAATGATAATCTGTACTATATTTGTTGTTATATGTACATTTTGTTACTGTAAAGCATTTAATTACTAAACAGCATTTATACTCCTTCAATTTGTAGGCAATTGAAGAGTTTTTAGACTTTTTTCAGTAGATAGGAAATGGAGGCAAAATTAAAAGACCACCACTTTTTCTCAGATTCTACGTCATATGGCTTAAAAGTAAGTCTAAAAGCAACTCTTGAGATATTAAGCTTCCTATGTGAAAAGATGGGACTATAAATATTTGATGACAGCAAGACTTACTGAACCTCTAGAGCATCCTGGTATGTTTTTTCATAAACTTCGCACTTTTCATCTTACCATGTTTCTGTTATTGCTACTTTTATTATTTTGCTTATTATTATTACTTATTGTTTATTATTATTACTTTGCAGAGATTTTTTCGAATAATGAGAAATTCTTGTGGATCAAATGATCAAACCCTGATCCCTCTACCTTTTTGACAATGTATTGTCTAATTGGTACAAGAGTGGAAATGTTTCTGCCACGAACATATTAAACACATTAATTAAAGCTCATGATGGAGATGATTTAGAAAATGAAAAAAAGAAGTATCGTGAAGTATTGGATGGAATAATTGATAATGGTAAGTTATTTACACCCAGCACTGTTGGTATGTCATGCAAGTCTGATCACTCATACAATGATGTAATGTCATCAGATTTTGTTATTGATTATGTTGCTAGAAGAGTCAAAATTTTCATGCTGTCATGAGTGCCAAAATTGTCTCGTAGATGATTTCAGTTTAAACCCTTTTATTGAAAAAAAAAAGTAAGGGTGGTCTTTTAAAACCATCAATACATTCGCATAACCTTCCATCATTGAGAGATTTCCATCATTGAGAGAGCTACTTTAGCTGTGCTGAATAAGGTTGGTTGGTTGATTGGGGTTAATGGCACAAGGTCCAGAAAGGACATACTGCGCCAGACTATGTGTGTATATAGTAAAATATAAAGTTTTCAAGTAAAAATGTGTTGTATAAGACAGGTAAAGCTAAAATCTGTGAGGTCTAAAAACAATAAAAGCAAACTGTAGAGAGGTAAAAAGGAGATAAAAATAAGTCAAGGACATCTGGATGGGGGCTCCCATCCAGATACCAGTCAGAGAAAAGTGTATACTTTACACTGAGTAAAAAATATTGATACGTCGAAGAAATGCAAACAAATTACGGTGCGGGGTTTCACCCAATATATCGTCAAGTTTGGGATGAGAACAGTTAAAAAGTATTTGGTAAAAATGATGAAAAGCAGTGCATGAGGTTAAAAGATGACGAACAGTGAGGCAAGTATGACAGTGGGAGCACTCTGGAGCAGGCTCACCAAACAGTAGGTGTGTATGAGTCAATCTGGTATGACCAATCCGGAGGCGTGTCAATATGACATCTTGTTTGCGATAGGGTAATGTGGACCAATGAGTGATAGATGTGTGAATATTGTGAAGTTTATTGTCTGTCTGGCTGTTCCAGTCATTCGTCCAGCTGTTTTTAATTATACAGAAGACACCAGATTTTACATCATTAATAGGGATTTTATCAGGGTAAGGAACTGTAGCACCTCTGGCCAAAAGGTCAGCCTCCTCATTGCCAGGGATTCCAACGTGGCCTGGAACCCAGCAGAAGAGGACCTCAAAACCCCGTCTCGTCAGTTGTGCATACAACTGCAGAATCTTGACAAGATAGCCATGGGTGATTGTATAGGATTTAAGGCTTTCTAGAACACTGAGCGAATCTGTATATATAATGGTATGTTTTTGGTTCCTTTTACTGATATAAGAAAGGCACTCGTAGATGGCAAGCAGTTCAGCTGTGAATACGGAGCAAAACTTGTCAAGAGTATAACTGCAGGTTAGGGTACGATTTGTATATGCAAAGCCAACATGATCTGCAGACCTGGAGCCGTCTGTATATAAGTCTTCATAGTTTTGGTAAGTGTCCCTATGATGACGGAAGAGTCGTTGGTAAATATGGGCGTCAGTATTTTCTTTCTTATATCCTTTAAAGCGCTGCAAAATAACGATTTGATGGGCATTCCAGGGTGGTATCTCATTTGGAGAATGAGAATAAATGTCGATCTGACTTAGGTGGGTGTCAGCAATGTTCCTACGAGCCCTCAGTCCAAACGGAGGTATACAGGATGGACGGTTTTGGTAAAGACGATCCTGCTGGTTTTCTAAAAGCGCAGCCTTCAAAGGGTGTGCGGCATGAGAAATGATACGGTAATATGTATTAATGGATAGCCCATGGCGAATGTATGTGAGGGATGGTTCATGACAGGTGATGTACAAACTCTGTATAGGGGAGGTCCTAAAAGCTCCTGAACAAATACGTAGTGCAGAGTGATGCACCGTGTCAAGTTCTGTGCTGAATAAGACAAAAGTTAACATCAGCACATTGAATGATATTTTGAAACAGCTGGAGACATCATGCATACCTTTAATGGGATGTGGAGTGCATCAAGCAGATTTTACAACAAAAAAAAAATTATATTTTTATTTAATAACAAGGATGCACTTTATATGCACTCGAGAAAATCAGTTGATGATGCAAAAGAAAAAAAAACTATGCATTTTAGAAAAAAGGCTAAGCTAGCATAAATATGGCTTTTTGTGTATATACAGGGATCGGATCCAGGAATTTTTATTTTTGTGATTTTTAATATCTATTGTGAATTTTTATACCAATTTTTATAAAATTCACCTTCTTAAAATAGTTTACAAAACAAATAATAAAATATATGGTAAAATGCCAATGAAGGGTTGTTTTAATCGATTGTATATTTTTGAAGGGACTGTATTAATCTGTTATAATTTTATGAAGGGCCTATTTTAATGGATTGCAATTTTGTGAAGTGGCAGTTTTAATTGATTGTAATTTTGTGGAAGGGCTGTTAAACAGACCCGAATTTCGTCTGCATCGATCCCTGATATATATTGTTTAAAATTTTATCAATTTTATTTGTTCAATGTCTAACAATCATTCATATGTTTTCTTATGTAGTTATATTTGTAATTTTTGAATATACTATTAATCAAAGATAAGGAAACTGCTTGAAAATAATTTTTTTCTTTATAACTTAATAAAAGTTACATGAATGGAAGTTTATACTAATAAACTGAAATAATATAAATATTACATGTATAAATAATTGAAAACATAAAAAGCCTTAAAATCTCCATTATATCTAAAAAACACGCACCATTTGAGCGCTTTCAGCAGTTCAGTCCATTGCCATCCTCAGAACTGAGCCCGCCTGGCTCGCTCTCCACTTCTTCTTCAATGCTTGCCATGATTGCTCTATTTGTGCATGCGCCATGTCGTTGACAGCTCCCTCATGTGTCATTATTTCCAACGCTTCCCGTCTTAAGCCATAACTATGGTTATTGTAATTAGCTATTTTTTTTACATTTATGAAATCTATATCTACATTTTCTTTTAAGACTAGGCGGGAAAGGGCAGTACTCTGTCTATTGTATTTTATATCGTTTATGTGTTCTTTAATTCTGTCTTTAATTTTTCTTTTTGTAACACCAATGTAGTATCCGGGAAGGTTGGAATCCCTATATGTAAAATTTATTTTGTAAATACCTGCAGTTTCTAGAGGGTTTATTTTGTGTTTATCTGACCGGATTCTTTTAAATATATTGCAATTGGGTTTAATAGGGATACGAAGGTTCATTTTACGGGCACGGTTGGATATTTTTACAGCGAGACCGCAGCAGTAAGTGATCGGATGAGTAAATGTGGATTTTTCTTTTTGTGCGTCGTTGATGATGTTGAGTTTCTTTCGTCTATTTCTGATAAGGCGGGGGACAATATTGCTGGGATAATTAGCTTCGCACGCAAGTTGCTGTATAAATTGTATTTCATCCTTTAGTAATTTCTGGTTGGAACATATTTCTAGGGCCTTATTGATATGTGAACGTAGGATTGAAATTTTGTAGTTATAAGTAGTTTTTGAGGAGTAATTGACAATTTTATTATTATTGGTGGGTTTTCGATAGACTGTTGTTTCGATATTGCTTGGGGTGGTTCTAATTACTTTGACATCAAGGAAATTTAGTCTATTATTCTGTTCGAGTTCTATAGTAAATTGTATATTTTCATCAAGAAAGTTAATTTCGTCGAGAATATTATCAATGCTATTGTTATTTAACTATAGCAAAAACATCATCAACGTAATGATACCAGTATTTGATATGGGGGTGGAGGTTTTTACTGATTGAAGTTTCTAGGTTTCTCATTTTCCATTCAGCTATAATTCCAGAGATCGGGGAGCCCATAGGGACACCTTTATTCTGTTTGTAAAATTTACTATTAAATTGGGAATGAGAGTTATTGAGGATGAGAGACAAGGCAGCTTTAAGGGTTATGGAAATATCTGTATTAAACGCGTTCTCAATGCGTCAACGACATGGCGCATGTGCAAATAGAGCAATCCTGGCAAGCATTGTGAAAGAAGCGGAGAGCGAGCCAGACGGGCTCAGTTCTGAGGATGGCAATGGACTGAACTGCTGAAAGCACTCAAATGGTGCGTGTTTTTTAGATATAATGGAGATTTTAAGGCTTTTAACGTTTTTAACCCCTTAAGTGTGACATATATTTCGGAAAAATGGACCAAAAATGGAAAATTTTTTTGACTGTTTAATTTTGTTCTTTATATTATTATAAAAGTTAGAAAATGGTTTTTTATTACAAAAATAAATTTTTAAATGCAATAACCACTATATTTATATTTTTTGCATACACATGAAACAGTAATGGATTACCTAAACTGTACTCCTCATCGGTGTCTGAATCAGGCATTGCGAAAAAAGAAAATTATTTACAAAAAAACTCACTGAAAAGCAACCGAAACTAAACGAGAAAACGAAACTCTTTATCAACCCAAGCGTGTTTTTGTTTACAGGCAGTTTTCGAAAGCCAGACCCACCACTCGCGGACGATTCTACTCCGCAGGGGGTAATTTAGTCTTTCCCGAAAAGCTCAAACTAACACTGATAAAACGTAAACATTCCCGCCCTTTTTTCTCGTCACCCCTATTTTGATGAAATCAAAGGAGACCTGACTCATGCGCAAAAGCATAAACGAAAACAGACTATATCTGAACAGCTGACAACACCCACCTACCTTTTCCCCCGACCGTCGAAATCGGTGAAAAACTAGGACCACTAATGCCATCTATTAGGAAAGTAGAGAATTAAGTATCCTTTAGAAGAAACGAATCCAGTTCGGGCTTCACAAAATAGAAACATTAATTTTTCTTCTACCCGAACTCAGTTCGGGCATCACAAATACTGCACGTAGTAGTTGCCCGAACTGGACTCGGGCGACACTGGCAAGGGGTTAATTATTTAACTAAGGTATTTCCATGTTTGAATTTTAACTAAATATTACATGTATATTTCTATTTATTTTCTCTGTACAAATCTACCACTCTACATTAGTTTCCAAAGTCTGCATGTCTGTAGCCTTGCAGTGAAGATTGATTCACACACAGTTATAGAAAAAAAATTACTTACACACTATAACATCACATTCATGTACTCCTATATCATTCTTGCCTTTATTTACTTTTAGAAACTAAGTAATGTGAACCAAAACTTTATACAATTCATGTTATCCTTAAAAAAAATAAATACAATACTGTTGTTAATGTTGTTCATAGTTCAATTCTGTGCATGTTACAAATAGTGAAGAGAAAATTAATTTAAATGTAGAGGTTGTAAATAACCTGTTTGAAATTACTGTCCTTTTATATTCTCTTAAGTTGCTATCACACAACAGCTCTATGCACTGCAAAATGCATGTACTGCACTTTCGCGCTGCATTTTGCCCGTCAAAAGCAATATATAGGGGTTGTTTTGCAGTACGAAAATACCACCTAGACGAAAGGCGCAGAGTTGCAAACTTGGCGACGTTATCGCTCTTTCTGTGACAAATACCGACTATTACTAGCTATTTTTGCAACGAAGCAAAATTAGACACGTGATTTCCGCACGCGGGGATTTTATATATGCGTGTCTGCATTCTCAAGTAAAAGAATGAACGATTTGGAGCAACAAAGACTTTGTCTTTCCATAATTGCGGTAACTGCGTCTATAGAAACAGTGGAAGAATCAAATCGTCCTAAAAAAAGAAAATTATGGTCCAGAGATTGGCTACTGAGACGCAAACAATTGGGATGCTATGAAAATCTGATGAAAGAATTAGCATTAGAGGTAAGTAAAGTTTAATTTCACAGTTTTTTTTTTTTTTTTTTTTTTTGCATTTAATAATAACTATGCTGACGAAATAATTGCCTTATATAGCAATAAAAAATTCCAAGTAATCTTTTGATAAATACTTTTCAGCAAGAGTATGTCAATAACTTGCAATAAGAATACCTCAGATGAAATAATGCATACAAAATGTGTTTATTTATTTATGTTTTGAAAAATAGAAAATTTAATACACTAATTAAAGGGGGGGGGGTCTAATTTTTCCAATAACGAAAACTAAAATATATTTACATTAATTCTAATGGCTATTTTGTAATTACTATTTGCATTCTGAGAAATATTAGATTGTGATTTTTGACATCTTTATGCATTAAAAGTCAGTAACCAAACCTTTAAATCTGTTCTACTCTAATTGCATGGTTTCTGAACAGCTATAAATGCAAACTAATGTCAGAAACTTAAAGCAGAATCTAGGTTTATCCTATATGATTCCATATTTCAAAAATGGAAAGACAGAGATTCCCTTCCTTTGTCTAGCCCATGGTCTTTGCAAAGCCTATGTTTCAAGGATTTTATGAAATTATAAACTCTTTGCAAAAAATAGTTAAAATTACTAATAATAATTATATTGCTATTGTATATTTACAAATAAAACTATAAATCTAAAATATTAATTTATTTATAATAATTAAACTTCTGTGAAGGGTCCAGACACTACCTTTTTATGGTTAATTAATCTGTTGTACAAGATTTAATAGGTCAATATTTTTGTACAGTGCTGAATGGGTCTGTGTTGTGAAACTCTCCTTTCAGAAATCAATCAATTAAGTGCTCGATTCTGATGAACTTGGAGCTGTAGGCAAAAATTAATTTGAAGGACTCCGTCCTTACCTTTCAATTTTAATATTTGTCGGGAGCAGTGGTACCCTATTCCAATTCGGCATATAGTTATACACTACAAAGAAAATAGATTAGGTTGATGAGAATTGCTTTCCAGTTTTTCATATGTTGTAGATGGGAAAATTTATATTAACAATAAATAAATTTTTTTTTTAATTCACAAATTATGTTAAAACTTTTCAAAATATGAGTGCCCCCCCCTCCCACACACATACTTTTTTTATTAGGACTAAACCATTTGAGACACACCATTATGGTTACTTGGGACTTCTGATGGCCATCAGCCTTCGCTTTAGGGATCCCCCTTGAAAATATGCTACCGCTGGCCCTTTGCAACACCCGAAAAAACAACAGTGGGTCCAGCTATCACTGTAGGGGGTCCTTCGAAAATATGCTACCGTTGGTCCTTTGCTAAACAAAAAACATCTCCCAGTTGATATCTCACAATTTTCATGAGCATTGGAAGTCTCACAACACCCCATTAACACCTATAAAATGCATATTCTACAACAGTAGCGTAGCAATTCAATAAATATGTTGGGTTTAAGTATGTTTTATTCGATTCAAAAACAAAAGATACACCAAATTGTGCTGATTTATGGTAATTTTCTCCCTTCCTCCAAAGCTATTGGCGGGGTAACTAGAGCCCACTAACTATCCACCCCACCCCTTTCCTACAGTATTTTGATGGAGTTCTGGTTGGTTGGTTGGTGTTTATTGGCATGAGGTCCAAAAAGGACATGCTGCGCCAGACAAGGAGTTAAAATCATATCATGATGTATTCAGATAAAAGCTACCTCAAATATCTAGTACAAGCTAAAATGTAAAGACTAAAAAGGTGAAAAGTAAAATTCAAAAAGTGTTAAAAGTAGATAAAAGGTAAAACAAAGACATCTGGATGGGGGATCCCATCCAGATACAAGTCAGAAGTGTGCAGATACGTCACACCGAAAAAAGAATGTTAGCCCGTTGAAGAAATAAAAACAAGTGCTGGTGAGGGGTTTCACCCAAAAGATCCCAAGTCTGGGATGAGAACAATTAAAATAACTTAGGTAAAAGGCTTTAAAAGCAGAGCAAGAGGTTAAAAGATGGTTGTTTGGTTGGTTGGTGTTTAATGGCACAAGGTCCAGGAAGGACATACTGCACCAGACTATGTGTATTTAGAATAAAATAACGCTTTCGCATAAAAGTTGTTGTGTAAAACATGTAAAGCTAAAATCCATAAGGTCTAAAGCTGATAAAAGCAAACTGTAGAAAGGTAAAAAGTAGATAAAAATAAGTCAAGGACGTCTGGATGGGGGCTCCCATCCAGATACCAGTCAGAGAAAAGTGTATACACTGAATAAAACAGGTTGGTAAAACAGGTTCACACTGAATAAAACAGGTTGGTTGGTTGGTTTTTTTGGCACAAGGTCCAGAAAGGACATACTGCGCCAGACAAAGTAAGCCATATACAGAAGTGTTCGGGTAAGGGGTGTCATAAAAACCTAGTAGAAGCTAAAACGTAAAGGTGTAGATTGAGACGAGTAAAATTCAAAAGGTGGTAAAGTAGATAAAAGAGGTAAAAGAAGGACATCTGGATGGGGCCTCCCATCCAGATACCTGTCAGATAAAAGTGTACATTTCATACAGAATAAAAAATGTTTGTGCATCGGAGAAAGGCAAACAAGTTACGGTGTGGGGTTTCACCCAATATGTCGTCAAGTTTGGGATAAGAGCAGTTAAAAAGTTTTTTGTAAAAATCATTAAAAGCCGTGCATGAGGTTAAGAGATGACGAATGGTGAGATAAGTATGTCAATGGGGGCACTCCGGAGCTGGTTCACCCAGGAGTAAGTGCTTATGGGTAAGTCTTGTGTGGCCTATGCGGAGACATGTCAAAATGACATCTAGTCTTCGATAGGGGTGCAATGACCAATATGCGAGAGCTGGGCGAATAGAACGAAGTTTGTTTCCAGTTTGATTGCCCCAATTATCCGTCCAGATGCCTTTTACTATGCGACAGATGCAAGACTTGATGTCGCTATAGGATAGACTGCCTATGTACGGGAGGGTTGCATGTCTCGCAAGTGCGTCTGCCTTCTCGTTCCCAGCGATCCCCATATGGATGGGTACCCAACAGAGGAGGATGTTGTACCCACGGTTTACAAGTTGTTCATGCTTCTGTAAAACCCTGATGACATAGGAATGTGTTAAGGAGCCAGATTTCAGATTTTCAAGGACACTAAGAGAGTCTGAGTACAAGATAAATTTCTTTGTATTCATTCTGGAGATATACAGGAGGCTTTCATAGATGGCAAGTAATTCGGCAGTAAAGATGGAGCAAAATTGAGGTAGAGTATAGCTACAGGTATGATTATGAGCCACGAAGGCAAAACCGACGTGATTTCCACTTTTGGATCCATCAGTGTATAGTTTTTCATATTGTTCATATTTGTTGTTGTGGTCAGAGAACAACTGTTGGTAGATTTTAGGATCAGTATCCTGTTTTGCAAAGCCCTTGAAAGGTTGTAGGTAAGATATCTGCAATATATTCCATGGTGGGATATCATGAAAAGAGCATGTAGAGACATTTACATCCTCCAGTTGGGTACCGACAAGACTCCTACGAATCCTTAGTCCAAAGGGAGGAGTACATATGGGACGATTCGCATAAAAGCGGTCTAGATGATTATCTATGAAAGAGTTCTTTAATGGATGTGAGGGATGAGAAAGAATACGTAAATAAGTATTTAATGATAGCTGATGACGGGTGAGGGTGAGAGATGGCTCATGGCAAGTGACGTAAAGACTATGTACAGGTGAAGTTCTAAAAGCACCAGAGCAAATGCGTAGTGCAGTATGATGCACCGTGTCAAGTTTTTTTAATGTTGATCTAGAAGCCGATCCATAAATACAGCATGCGTAGTCCATTTTGGAGCGGATGACGGCACGGTAGATACGCAAGAGAGCGTTGCGGTCTGCTCCCCAAGAGGTGTTAGTTAAAACCTTTAACAAGTTAAGTTTTTTTCTCGCATTTACTGCGGATGTCAGAAACATGTTTGGCAAAAGTAAGTTTTCTGTCAAGAGTTATTCCTAAAAATTTAACAGAATTCTTGAGAACGATATTACTGTGACCCAGGTAAAGTTCTGGATCCGGATGTATCCCACGCTTCCGGCAAAAATGGGTACAGATCGTTTTTTCAGCAGATATGGTAAAGCCATTTGTGTTACACCATTTTAGGATCCGGTTAATCGAATTTTGAAGCTGTCGTTCGATGAGGCGCATATCTTTACCCTGGCAGGAGATTTGAAGATCATCTACATATAGGCTACCATTGACGGTTGGAGGCAATTGGTTAAGAATATTATTGATTTTTATAGAGAAGAGGGTGACGCTAAGGACGGAGCCCTGTGGAACACCCTCTTCTTGTGTGAAATTATCAGACAGAGTGTTGTTGACCCGGACACAGAAGTTTCTGAGTGATAAAAAGTTTTTTATGAAAATTGGTAGGTTGCCTCGAAGGCCTATATTATAGAGGTCTTGAAGGATACCGTATCTCCACGTTCGGTCATATGCCTTTTAGATGTCGAACAACACTGATACTAAGTGATTCTTCCTAAGGAAGGCATTACGAATTTGCGTCTCTAAGTTTAAAATATTGTCAATAGAGGATCTGCCTTTGCGGAAGCCACTCTGAAAGGGATGTATATGGTCCCCAGTTTCTAGAATGTAGACAAGGCGGGTATTAACCATTTTTTCCATTAATTTACAGAGACAACTAGTAAGGGCTATGGGACGGTAGTTACTAGGGTTAGAGGTATCCTTCCCAGGTTTTGGGAAGGGAATAACTATTGCATTGCTCCAGGCAGAGGGAAAGGTTTGTTCGTTCCAGATTCTATTGTATAATTGTAAGAGGTGAAGTAGGGAGTCATGGGATAAGTGTTTCAGCATTTCATAAGTTATACCATCAGGACCAGGAGAGGTGTTTGAAGACTCTCTTAAGTATTTGGTGATTTCATTGAAGGTAAATTCGCTATTATAGGAGAGGTGTGAGGAGGTTTAGAAATTTATTTTTTGCCGTTCAGATCTTTGTTTATATGAAAGAAAGGGGTTTGAGAAGGAGGTACTGCAAGAGATAGAGGCAAGAGTATGACCGATAATATTTGCTATTTCTTTTGTATCAGATATTATATTGTTATTAATGGACAGACAGGATATTGAAGAGTTATTATAGATTCCCATGGCTCTTTTAGTTTTCATCCATAGCTCCTTACTAGAAGTTGAGGTCGTTATGCTGGAGACATATTGCATCCAGGACTGTCTTTGACTGTGCCGCCTTATTTTTCTCGCATAGGCTTTAGCTTTCTTAAAAACAAGGAGGTTTTCGGTGGTAGGGTACCGCCGGAAAACGCTCCAGGCTTTCTTCTGCTGCTTTTTTGCTTTAGTGCAGGTTTCATTGCACCACGTTTTTTTGTTTCTTTGTAGAGAGTTGCTACACTATGGAATTGCTGCATCAGCAGCTTTGATAATGATATCAGTAATTTTTTCCACAGCTTCGCCAATAGTGCCTTCAATGTCTTCAGGTGATATGGCAGACAGCTTAGAGAAGGTTTCCCAGTCTGCTTTATCATGTATGTAGCGGGAGATGAACAAGTTACAGCTAGGAATTTGATATGTAGGTGAAAGTATTATCGGAAAATGATCACTATTGTGTAGGTCACCAGAAACAGAGAAGTTGTACAGCGGCAGAATGGAGGGAGAGCATATTGCAATATCTATGGCATGGAAGGATTTAGTTGGATAGTGGAAGTAAGTGTTGTCGCCATTATTCATAATGCGTAAGGAAGAATCTGTTATTAATTGTTCAATCTGTTGTCCTACATTGTTAGTATCTTTACTTCCCCACAAAGGACTATGGGCATTCATGTCCCCTAGGATTATGAAATGGGGAGGAAGTTGCTAGACCAAGTTATTGAGCTGAGTTTGGGCAATTGTTTCGTTTGGTGGAAGATAAATATTGCAGATGGTAGTAAGGTATTTGAGGTGGATTCTAATGGCAACAGCCTGCATATTTGTACCGAGCTTAAGTATATGGTGGGGATATTGATTATTTATTAAAAGGGCCAAACAAGCGGGATTATGATCATAAATGAGAGTTTTAAGGTCATCAACTTTATTTGAAAAACCGTGGCAGTTCCATGAAAGCAGCAGAGCCATCATCAAGTGATGTTAGGAATGATGGCCATCTTGCTCTGAATCCCCGTTGGTTTAAGTGGGGTAATGGGTATGTTTATCATCCATAATATTGTCAGAGATGTCGGATTCAGAAGGATCTAAGTTTAATATTGCGTCATCAATGGGTCGTTGTGGAAGGATGCGTTTTAGTCTAGCTTTATTGTATTTTGATCTGTAAGCTGCACTTTTTTTAATTGATGGTTTATTCTGGGTGGAGGTGTTGCTTTGGGGCATTTTCTTGGGTGTGGTCTTTTTAGGAGAAATGAATGAAGTTTTTTGAGTAGAGTTTGACTTTTTTGCATTTTGAATAGGAGTAGACGGAGAGACAGGTATGGATTTCGGTGGATCGGTTTGGATAGCAATTGATTGAACAGTTTTTACTGCTGTAGCATAGGATTGACCAGGTTTAGGAGTGCGGGAGGCTATTATTTTACGCGCTTCCGGGTAAGACAGTCCTTGTGTGGCACGCAAGGACTATATTTCTTTTTCATAGGTCCATTTTGGACAGGAACGGGAATAAGGATGATCCTGTTTACAGTTAATACATTTAGGTGGGGCAGAGCAAGTATCACTGTCGTGGCCAGACGTATTACAACGGGCACATACTGGGGAACCACGGCAGGAGGTTTTTGTGTGACTGAACTTTTGGCATTGAAAACAATGGGTTGGATTGGGTATGTATGGTCTAACAGGACAAAAAAGGTAGCCGGCTTTAATGTGCGACGGAAGTTTGGGAGTTTGGAAAGTTAAAATAATATGTTTTGTTTCTAGGATTTGGTTATTGCGTTTTATAGTGATTCTACAAACTGCATAGACATTTTGAGGTTTTAGCCAGACAAGAAGTTAAAATCATATCATGATGTATTCAGATAAAAGGTACCACTAAATCTAGTAAAAGCTAATTGTAAAGACTAAAAAGGTAAGAAGTAAATTTCAAAAGGTGTTAAAAGGAGATAAAAAGTGAAACAAAGACATCTGGATGGGGGGCCCATCCAGATACAATTCAGACAAGTGCAGACACTTCACATCGAGAAAAGTATGTTAGCCCGTTGAAGGAATAAAAACAGGTGATGGTGAGGGGTTTCACCCAAAAGGTCGTCATGTCTGGGATGAGAACAATTAAAATAATTTAGGTAAAAGGTTTTAAAAGCAGAGCAAGAGGTTAAAAGATGATGTATAGTAAGATGAGTATGACAATGAGGGCATTCTGGAGCAGGTTCACCCAATAGAAGGTACTTATGGGTAAGTCTTGTATGGCCAATGCGAAGACGAGTAAGAATAACATCGTACTTGCGGTATGGTTGAGTGGACCAGTGGGTAAGGGCCGGCCGGATAGAGTGAAGTTTGTTTAGGGTTTCACCGTCCCATATATGTTATGCCAAGGTGCCAGATTTTATATCAGTATAAGGTAGATCGCAATTATATGGGACAGTAGAATGCCTGGCAAAAGAATCAGCTTTCTCGTTTCCAAGAATCCCAGTATGGCTAGGTACCCAGCAGTAGAGGATGTTGTCTCCACGGTTCATGTGTCTCTTGTGCATGCGTAGGACTTTTAAAATACAACTATGAGTGAGGGCGACAGATTTCAGATTCTGTAATACATTTAATGAGTCAGAGTAGATGATGAAATGTTTGGTATTTCTTCTCGAGATGTAAAGAAGGCTTTCATAAATAGCTATTAATTCGGCTGTAAATATGGAGCAAAATGAAGGTAGGGTGTAGTTGTAAGAATGATTTCGATGTACATAAGCAAAGCCAACGTGATTAAGAGATTTTGAGCCGTCAGTATATAGTTCGTCGAAGTTTCTATATTTGCTTTTATGGTCTAGAAATAACTGTTGGTATATTATGGGGTCAGTGTTTGGTTTTGTGAAGCCTTCGAATGGTTGTAGGTAGGAAATCTGTAATTTAGTCCATGGTGGGACTTCATGAAATGAACAAGTAGACACATTAACATCCTCCAATTGGGTACCGACTACACTCCTACGGATTCTAAGTCCGAAGGGGGGAGTGCAGGAAGGGCGATTTTCATAAAACTGGTCCAATTGGGTGTCTATTAGAGAATCCTTTAAGGGATGTGAAGAATGAGAAAGGATGCGATAATAGGTATTTAATGATAATTTATGACGTATGAGAGTGAGAGATGGTTCATGACAGGTGACGTAAAGGCTATGTACAGGCGATGTCCTAAAAGCTCCAGAGCATATGCGTAGTGCAGTATGATGCACAGTGTCAAGTTTTTTTAGTGCTGATTTAGAAGCCGATCCATAAACGCAGCTTGCATAATCAATTTTGGATCGGATGACGGCACGGTAGATCCGCAAGAGCGCATCACGGTCTGCCCCCCAAGAGGTATTGGTTAAAACCTTTAAAATGTTAAGTTTTTTCTCGCATTTATTGCGGATGTCTGAGATATGTTTAGCAAATGTAAGTTTCTTGTCAAAATTTAAACCTAAAAATTTGATAGAATCCTTGACAGCAATATTGGTATGGTCCAGATAAAGTTCCGGATCTGGGTGGATCCCGCGCTTCCGGCAAAAATGGGTACAAACTGTTTTCTCTGCTGATATTTTAAACCCATTTCTGTCACACCACTTTAAGATGCGGTTGATGGCATTCTGAAGCTGGCGCTTCTATCAGGCGCATGTCCTTTCCCTGACAGGAGATTTGCAGGTCGTCTACATAAAGACTACTGTAGACAGTCGAGGGCAGTTGTTTCAGGATGTTGTTAATTTTTATTGAGAAGAGGGTGACCCTGAGTACGGAGCCCTGTGGAACACCCTCCTCTTGAACAAAGTTATTGGATAGCATGCCATCAATCCGGACCCGGAAATTTCGGAGTGACAGAAAGTTTTTTATAAAAATGGGTAGGTTGCCTCGGAATCTTATATTATGAAGGTCTAGAAGGATCCCGTGCCTCCACGTTCGGTCATATGCCTTTTCAATGTCAAAGAAAACTGACACTAAGTGGTTCTTTCTAAGGAAGGCATTACGAATTTGGGTCTCTAATTTTAATATGTTATCTATGGTGGATCTACCCTTCCGGAAGCCACTCTGGAAGGGATGTATATGGTTCCCTGTTTCTAAAATGTAAACAAGACGGGTATTGATAGTTTTCTCCATTAGTTTGCATAAGCAACTAGTAAGGGCTATGGGTCGGTAGTTATTAGGGTTAGATGTTTCTTTTCCTGGTTTAGGAAAGGGAATAACTATTGCATTTCTCCAAGAGGTGGGAAAGGTTTGTTCGTTCCATATTCCATTGTACAATTTCAAAAGGTTGAGTAAAGATGCATGGGATAAGTGTTTCAGCATGTCATATGTAATACCATCGGGACCCGGAGAGGTGTTTGAGGACTGTTTTAAGTGTTTGGTGAGTTCATGGATGGTAAGGTCGCTATTGTACGTGAAGTGTGAGGAGGTTTTGAAATTTATTTTTTGTCGTTCTGCTTGTTGTTTATATGGAAGGAAAGAGTTTGAGTAGGAGGAACTGCATGAGATGGAAGAGAGAGATTCACCAATACTATTTGCGATTTCTTTTGTATTGGATATAATGCTGTTATTTATGGTTAGACAGGAGATTGACTGATTATTATAAATGCCCATGGCTCTTTTTGTTTTCGTCCATAGCTCCTTACTAGAAGTAGAGGCTGTTATGCTGGAGATATATTTGACCCAGGATTCCTTTTGGCAGTGATGACGGATCCTACGTGCATATGCTCTAGCTTTCTTAAAGAGGGTGAGATTTTCGGTGGTGGGGTACCGCCGAAAAGTGCTCCAGGCTTTCTGCTACTTCTTTTTAGCGAGGTTGCATTTTTCGTTCCATCACGGTTTTTTATTACGTCGATGTTTGATGCCCGATTTATGTATAGACAGGAAATAGACTGATTAGTATAAATACCCATGGCTCTTTTTGTTTTTGTCCATTGTTCCTTACTAGAAGTAGAGGCTGTAATGCTGGAGATATATTTGATCCAGGATTCTCTTTGACACTGACGTTGGACTCTACGTGCATAAGCTTTAGCTTGCTTAAAGAGCGTGAGGTTTTCGGTGGTGGGGAACCGCTGAAAATTGCTCCAGGCTTTCTGCTGCTTCTTTTTAGCAAGGGTGCATTGTTTGTTCCACCACGGTTTTTTATTGCGTCGGGGTCTGATGCCTGATTTAGGAATGCTGGCATCAGCGGGCTTGGATGATAATTGAAGTAACGTTTTGTACAACCTTGTCTATGGGGCCTTCAACAACATCAGAGGTGATGGCAGACAGGGAAGTGAAGGTTAACCAATCTGCCTTATCATGAATGTATTTAGGTACTGAAGTATGTTGGGGATTGTGGTACAGAGGTGACAGAAAAATCGGAAAATGATCACTGTTGTGGAGATCACTGGATACAGAAAAATTATATGTTGGGAGAAGTGATGGAGAACAGATAGCAAGGTCTATTGCATGGAAAGTTTTAGTTGGATAGTGAAAGTAAGTATTGTCACCATTATTCATGCAGCAAAGGGAGAAGTCAGTGAGAAGTTGTTCGATTTGAAGGCCTCTATTGTTGGTGTCCTTGCTACCCCACAAGGGACTATGAGCATTCATGTCACCAAGGAGGATGAAAGGAGGAGGAAGTTGCTGAATGAGACTATTGAGGGATGTTTGGCTTATGGCTTCACTAGGAGGGAGGTATATACTGCAGACAGTTGTGAGTTGTTTTAATTGAATACGAGTGGCAACTGCTTGGAGATTTGTGTTAAGATTGACCATAGTGTGAGGATAACTATTGTTAATTAATAGGGCAACTCCACCTGTGGCCCTATCATTGAGCTCATAGTCCTTGCGAAAGATGGTGTAATTATGGATTTTAGTATGTCTATTGGTTTTGAGAAAGGTTTCCTGAAGGGCAAAGCAAGCGGGGTTATGATAATAAATCAGCGTTTTGAGGTCATCGTTTTTATTAAGGAAACCGTGGCAGTTCCAAGACAGCAGCAGAGCCATTATCATGTTGTGTTTGGGATGATGCTCATCTTGCTCCGAACCCCCGTAGGCTTGAGAGGGGTGCTAGGGATGTCGTCATCATCCATGGGAAGATCTGACATTTCAGAGTCAGAGGGGTCGAAGTCGATTGATTGATTATTTGAGGTTTAATGGCACAAGGTCCAGAAAGGACATACTGTACCAGACAAGGTGTGTAAATAGTAAAAGAACGTGTTCAGGTAAAAAAGTGTTGTATAAAACATGTAAAGCTAAAAACCATGAGGTCTAAAGATAGTAAAAGCAAACTGTAGAAAAGTAAAAGGTAGATTAAAAGGACAAGAGCATCTGCATGGGGGCTCCATCCAGATACCAGACAGAGAAAAGTATATACTTCACAATGAGTAAAGAATATTGATACGCCGAAGAAAGGCGAACAGATTAAAGTGCGGGGTTTCAACCAGTATTTCATCAAGTTTGGGATGAGAGCAATTAAAAACTGCTTGGTAAAAACTATTAAAAGCAGTGCATGAGGTTAAAAGATGGTGAATGGTGAGGCAAGTATGACAGTGGGGGCAATCTCGAGCAGGTTCACCAAATAGCAGGTGCTTATGAGTAAGCCGCATATGACCGATGCGGAGACGTGTCAAAATGACATCTAGTCTGCGATAAGAAGGAGATGACCAATGTGTGAGGGCTGGACGGATAAAATGAAGTTTGTTCCCAGTTTCACTGTCCCATTTTTCGGTCCATATGCTTTTCACTATTCAAGAGATGCTAGACTTTATGTCTCTAAAGGAGAGATTGCCGGTGTATGAGAGGGTCGCATCCTTGGCTAGTGTGTCTGCTTTCTCGTTTCCATTGATCCCGATGTGACTGGGTACCCAACAGAGGAAGATCCTGTATCCCAGTTTACGAGTTGTTCATATTTATGTAAGACTTTCGTGATGTAGCTATGTGTTTGAGAGCCTGATTTTAGGTTTTCCAGTACACTGAGGGAGTCTGTGTATATAATAAAGTTCTTTGCATCATTTCTGGAGATGTACAAAAGGCTTTCGTAAATGGCCAGTAATTCAGCTGTAAAGACAGAGCAAAACTGAGGGAGGGAGTAGCTGCATGTGAAATTTCTACCTACAAGGGCAAAGCGGACGTGATTTCCAGTTTTAGAGCCATCTGTATATAGCTCTCCGTAGTTTGGGTATTTGTTCCTGATGTCTAAAAACAATTTCTGATATATTATGGGGTCAGTGTCTGGTTTTGAAAAGCCTTTGAAAGGTTGTAGGTATGATATCTGCAACATACCCCAAGGGGGTATGTCATGAAAAGAGTAGGTGGAAACGTTAACATCCTCCAGTTGCGTACCAACAAGGCTCCTACGAATCCTGAGTCCGAACGGAGGAGTATTTATGGAACGATTCGCATAAAATCGGTCAAGATGAGTATCTATGAAAGAGCTCTTTAATGGATGTGAGGGATGAGAGAGAATACGAAAGTAAGTATTTAATGATAGCTTATGACGTGTGAGGGTGAGAGATGGCTCATGGCAGGTAATGTAAAGACTATGTACAGGTGATGTTCTAAAAGCACCAGAGCAAATGCGTAGTGCAGCATGATGCACAGTGTCTAGTTTTTTTAAAGCTGATTTGCATGCTGACCCATACGCGCAGCATGCATAGTCCATTTTTGAACGTATGACAGCACGGTAAATCCTCAAGAGAGCATCGCGGTCTGCCCCCCAAGAGGTATTGGTTAAGACCTTTAAAATATTCAGCTTTTTCTCGCATTTACTGCGAAGGTCAGAAATATGGTTAGCAAAAGTAAGTTTTTTGTCGAGAATTAAACCTAAAAATTTGACAGAGTCCCTGATAACAATGGTATTATGACCTAGATAAAGTTCTGGATCGGGGTGGATCCCACGTTTCCGGCAAAAGTGTGTACAGACTGTTTTTTCGACAGACATGGTGAAGCCGTTGTGTCGCACCATTTTAGGATGCGGTTGATGGCAGTTTGAAGCTGCCGTTCAACGAGACGCATATCTTTCCCCTGGCAGGAGATTTGAAGGTCGTCTACATATAGGCTACCGTGGACGGTTGGGGGCAATTGATTAAGAATATTATTGATTTTTATAGAGAAGAGGGTGACGCTAAGGACGGAGCCCTGGGGAACACCCTCTTCTTGTGTGAAATTATCAGACAGAGTGCCGCTGACCTGGACACGGAAGTTTCTGAGCGATAGGAAATTTTTTTATAAAAATTGGAAGATTGCCTCGAAAGCCTATATTATAGAGATCTTGAAGGATGCCGTATCTCCACGTTCGGTCGTATGCTTTTTCTATATCGAAGAACACTGACACTAAGTGATTCTTCCTGAGGAAAGCATTACGGATTTGTGTCTCTAAATTCAAAATGTTGTCTATAGTGGATCTGCCTTTGCGGAAACCGCTTTGAAAGGGATGTATATGGTCCCCAGTTTCTAAAATGTAAACAAGGCGGGCATTAACTATTTTTTCCATTAACTTACAAAGACAACTAGTAAGGGCTATGCAGGGATGGAAAATCTGCGCCAATTGTGCCAAACTGCGCCAATTTCCACATTAAGCGCCACCCTGCTACAAAATTGCAAAAAATTCGAATTTTGCGCCAAACTGCGCCAAAACTAAGAGTTTTACATTATTGTCGTCTCCCTCAAAAAAAAAAAGAAAAACTCTTAAAAGCAGTATAATGGAAAGTTGGAAAATGTCAGAATTGGGAAGAAGTTGCGAAAAGTCGGCAACGATGCGCACGAAAGCAACCCCGTTATCGTTAGTTACGGCAAACCCACCACCTGCACCTGATCCCGTTGGGAGAGCTAAGCCCATGGACTTTAGATTGGAACTCAATCTGTAACTGCATGGCTGAGCCTATCCCACTATCCATACCAATATGTGATCACATGACTTCGGAGATTGGAATTCGCTTTCATGTCGTCGAGCTGTGAGAAGAGCCCATCAGTGTTTGGTTTTTATAGAAGCAAGTGAAAGCCCGTGACATATGCGAAATGCCCCGAAAGGGGCCCCGCATTTCGCTTTTTCCTTAGCGGGGAAACAACGCAATGCGTCTGGTAGGTGCCGAACGTCACGTGTTTACCGTGATTTTGCAACTTACTGGAAGATTGCATGTTTTAAAACACATACATATTAATGATCTGGGAAAGAACTGATAACGCAATCTTAACATATACATCCATTTTATGGAAGTAAAATAGGATCTTTTACATTAATTATAAATTAAATACATTACAAATTTTAATTATAAATTAAAAGAAATAAAAAATATTAATTAAAAGAATTAATTAATTATTTATTAACTATTTAAGAAGAATGATTAAGAATGCAATTCAGATGGTTTCATTAAGAATGATTTCAGATGGTTTACAAAAAAAGACATCTGTTATAGAAAGTGGTCAAGTTCTTTTAAAAGAATCTAAAGATAACATGTCGTAATACTTAAAAGAATTAGAAAAAAATAGACATCTACAATTATCAATTGTCTCAACTACAAAGAAAAAATGCACTTAGATTTGATTAATTTAAACCAAGTCTTTTTTTTTTTTTTCTTCTTCTTCTCATATCTAGTAATAAATGTTTTCTAACTTAGAATATTGTTTTTTTTTTTCTTTCTTTTTTAAGTTTATTACAATTTCCCCCCCTTTTTTACTGTTTATTACACTTCTATTAATCACACAGAAGCTTTAAACAGCTTTTTAATTGAAATTAACTGCTACAAATCTACATTTTCTTGCTATAATTATGCATTTGAACTGCTCCAAAAGTGAGATTTTTCTGCTCCAAGCTGCTCCAATATTGAGATTTTTCTGCGCCAAGACTGCTCCAAAACTGAGATTTTTCTGCTCCAAGACTGCTCCAAAACTGAGATTTTTCTGCTCCAAGACTGCTCCAAAACTGATTTTTTGATTTTCCATACCTGGGCTATGGGACGGTAGTTACTAGGATTAGAAGTATCTTTTCCAGGTTTTGGGAAGGGAATGACTATTGCATTGCTCCAGGCAGAGGGAAAAGTTTGTTCGTTCCAGATTCTATTGTAAAGTTTTAAGAGGTTTAGTAAGAGTCATAGGATAGGTGTTTCAGCATTTCATAAGTAATGCCATCAGGACCAGGAGAAGTATTGGAGGATTGCCGTAGGTATTTGGTGAGTTCGTTGATAGTAAAATCACTATTGTATGGAAAGTGGGAGGAGGTTTTAAATTTTATTTTTTTTCGTTCACATTGTTGTTTGTAGGAGAAAAAAGGGTTTGAGAAGGAAGTATTGCAGGATATAGAAGCAAGAGTTTGACCGATGTTATTTGCTATTTCTTTTGTATCAGATATTATATTATTATTAATGGACAGACAGGTTATTAAAGGGTTATTATAGATTCCCATGGCTCTTTTTGTTTTCAACCATAGCTCCTTACTAGTAGTGGTGGGTGTTATGCTAGAGACGTATTTCCCTTAAGATTGCTTTTGAGATTGCCGCCTTATTCTCCTGGCATAAGCTTTTGCTTTTTTAAAAAGGACGAGGTTTTCGGTGGTAGGGTACCGCTGAAAAACACTCCATGCTTTCTGCTGCTGTTTTTTTGCTAGTGTACAGGTTGCATTCCACCACGGTTTTTTATTTCGCCGAAGTGTCATGCCCGATTTTGGAATATTGGCATCAGCTGCTTTAATAATGACTGAAGTGACTTTATCCACGACCTCTTCAATAGTGCCTTCAAGGATGTTTGATGTGATTTTGGATAGTGCTGTAAAGGTAGGCCAATCTGCCTTATCATAAATGTACCTAGGGGTGGTAAAGGTGCCTTTCGGATTGTAGTATAGTGGTGAAAGAAAAATCGGAAAGTGATCACTTATGTAAGTCACTGGAGAGCAGCAGAGCCATGATCAAGTGATGTTAGGGATGATTGAGAGCTTGCTTTTAGTCCCCGTAGGTGTAAGTGGGGTACTAGGGATGTCATCATCATCCATGATATTGTCGGAAATGTCAGAATCGGTAGGATCTAAATGCAGTATTGAGTCATCAATGGGCCTTTGTGGAAGGATCTTTTTAAGTCTGGACTTACTGTATTTTGCCTTATAGACTGCAGTTTTTTTGATTAGAGGTCCATTTTGAGTGGAGTTGTTGCTTTCAGACTTCTTCTTTGATGTGCTTTTTTGTAGAGTTATGGAAGAGTTATTTTGGGTAGAGGTTGAGTGTTTAGTTTTAGTAGTGGAAGTAGGTATAGAGACGGGCAGAGATTTTGGTGGCTCAGTTTGTATGGCAATTGATTTAACAGATTTGACTACTGCAGCATAAGACTGACCGGGTTTGGGTGTACGGGAGTTCATTACTTTACGGGCTTGTAGATATGACAGTCCTTGTGTGGCACGCAAGGACTGGATTTCTTTTTCATACGACCATTTCGGGCATGAGCGGGAATATGAAGGATGATCTTGTTTGCAGTTCACACATTTGGGTGGATTAGAGCAGGTGTCACTGTCGTGGCCGGAGACCCCACAACGAGCACAGGTTGGAGAACCACGACAGGATGGTTTGGTATGGCCGAAATTTTCACATTGAAAGCACCGCGTAGGATTAGGTATGTATAGCCTAACGGCACATGAGAGGTATCCTGCTTTGATATGGGAAGGAAGTTTAGGTCATTGGAAGGTCAGAATTATATGTTTGGTGTCCAGTGTTTGTTTATTGCGTCGGATAGAGATTCTGCGAACTGCACAAACATTTTGGGATTTCAGATTTTCAAGGATTTCAGCCTCGGAGCAGTGTAATAGGTCAGGTTCAGATATGACACCTCTTGATGAATTAAGTGTCCTATGGGGTAATACAGTGACTGGTTTTAGGTCGATAGTTTTTAATTGCATAATATTGTTTGCCTGTTTGTTATTTGTTACTTCTATTAAGATGTTGCCAGAGCGTATTTTTTTAATTTTTGCAACTTCTCCAACATTAGAAAGTATGGTTTTATGGATTGGAAATGGGGATGTTTGGTTAAAGTTTCCGTCCTGACATTTTATGAGAAAGAATTTTGCGGTAATAGCTCCCTCAGTAAGAGAGTTCGGAACGCTGACGTCAGATAAAGAAAGTGTCGAATCCATATTGGGGATTGGAAATTCGAACCCGACTGCACCACCCACCACGGAGCCAACAAGGGGATGCACATTCGTGCACCAGTGCTAGTCGGGTCTATACGCGCACAGTACATCCCTTAGGCAGCATCCACCCTTAACGATGTGCCCAGTAGATGTCCGTTTGCTTGATCCCTAGCAGTTGACCGAAATCAGTACCACCAGCCGGTTGATACACAGGGGAATGCTGTGCAGCTCCCGTTTACCCGAAGCCGAGGCCAAAGCAATGTGTTGGAGAAAAAACCCCTCAAATACCAGGATCCCCATTTCCGGGGACACGGGTCTCCACGCACGGCAAACACGTGGGTAGTTTTCCGCCAATAGAAGCTGGCTGCACAGAGCGACCGCAGCTTCTAAAGGGGGGCCCTCACCTCCAAAGAGGAAACTACAATGAGGGGGAAAGTGAAGGATAAAGCTAAGGAGAGGGGAGGGTAGAAGAAAGAAAAGTGAGAGATTGCTGGGGCCCCGGGATTGCGACACCCGTAAAAACCTAAAGAAGGTCTTCACCCTGAGGGGCAGAGGGGTCCAAATGTAGGATAGTATCGTCTATAGGGCGTTGTGGAGGAACGTGTTTGATTTTGGGTTTATTGTACTTTGATATATAGACCGAAGACTTTATTTGTGGTCAGGTTGAGGTAACATTTTGAGAGTTTTTCTTTGATATATGTTTTAGTGGAGCCGTGGAGGATTTATTTTGATTAGAGATGGATTGTTTAGATATTTGTGCTGTTGCAGAAGGAAAGGAGACAGGTACGGATTTTGGTAATTCGGTTTGAGTTGCTATTGTTTTAGTTTATTTTGTTGCAGCTGCATAAGATAAACCAGGTGTTGGTGTCCGGCTTTCTATTATCTTACGGGCTTCCGGATATGAGAGTCTTTGAGAGGCATGTAGGGACTGAATTTCTTTTTCAAACGCCCATTTCGGTCAAGATCTGGAGTATGAAGGATGTTCCTCTTTACAGTTTACACATTTTGGAGCTGCAGAGCAGGACTCACTGTCGTGGTCAGAAGCACCACAGCGAGCACAGGCAGGTGACCCACGACAGGAGGTTTTAGTATGGCCGAACTTTTGATACTTGAAGCAACGGATTGGATTTGGTACTTATGGTCTCACGGGGCATAATAAATAGCCGACTTTAACATGAGATGGAATAGTGGGTGACTGAAAAGTTAAGATAATATGTTTAGTTTTGATTATTTGATTATTGCGTCGAATAGTGATTCGACGAACGGCACTTACATTGTCATCTGTTAGGTTTTCTAATATTTCAGCTTCAGAGCAGTGTAAAAGTTCGGGTTCCGATACGACTCCTCGTGAGATGTTTAAGGATGTATGAGGGGTCACTGTAACAGTTTTAAGGCCAAAGGTTTTAATTTTCATTATTTTGGAAGCTTGTCTATTGTTTGATACTTCTACTAATAGGTCTCCAGATCTTAATTTAACTTTTTTTACTTCTCCTACATTGTCGGTGATACATTTATGTATTAAAAAAGGGGATGTTTCATTAAAATTACCTTCAACATAGTGTACGATGAAGAATCGAGCGTTCATGTGTACTAATTGTGAATCAATGTTTTCACTACAAGTTGACAGCGGAGCATTGACAATAGACGAAGAATTTTTCATATTCATGTTGGGGAAAATTTGACCTGACTGCACCACCCACCACGGATCCCAACGAGGGGATGTGCATTTGCACACCAGTGCTAGTCGGGTCTATATGCTCACAGTACATCCCTTAGGCAGCGTCCACCCTTAACGACGTGCCCAGTAGATGTCCGATTGCTTGATCCCTAGCAGTACATCGAAATCAGTACCACCAGCCGATTGATACACAGGGGAACGCAGTGTACCTCCCGTTTACCCAAAGCCGAGGCCAAAGCAATGTGTTGGAGAAAAGACCCCTCAATTACCAGCATCCCATTTCCGGGGACACGGGTCTCCACGCACGGCAAACACGTGGGTAGTTTTCCGCCAATAGAAGCTGACGGCACAGAGTGGCTGCAGCTTCTAAAGGGGGGCCCTCACCTCCAAAGAGGAAACTACGCCGAGGGGGAATGTGAAGGATAAAGCTAAGGAGAAGGGAGGGTAGAGGAGAGAGAAGCGAAGGATCGCTGGGGCCCCGTGATTGCGACACCCGTGAAAACCTAAAGAAGGTCTTCCCCCTGAGGGTAGGTCGGGTTCTGATATGACTCCTCGGGAGATGTTTAGGGAGGTATGAGGTGTCACTGTAAGTTTTTAGGCCAAGGTTTTTTATTTTCGTAATTTTGCAAGCTTCTCTATTGTTTGATACTTCTACTAATAGGTCTCCAGATCTTAATTTTTTAACATTTTTGACTTCTCCTACATTGTCAGTGATACATTTGTTAATTAAAAATGGCGATGTTTCATTAAGGTTACCTTCAGCAGAGTGGATAATGAAGAATCGTGCATTCATGTGTGCAAATTGTGTATCAGTGTGTTCATTAGCAGTTGACAGCGGAACGTTGACGATTGACAGAATTTTTCATATCCATGTTGGGGAAAATTGAGATTCGGACCCGACCGCACCACCCACCACGGAGCCCAACGAGGGGATGTGCATTTGCACACCAGTGCTCGTCGGGTCTATACGCTCACAGTACATCCCTTAGGCAGTGTCCACCCTTAACGACGTGCCCAGTAGATGTCCAATTGCTTGATCCCTAGCAGTTGATCGAAATCAGTACCACCAGCCGATTGATACACAGGGGAACGCTGTGTACCTCCCTTTTACCCGAAGCCGAGGCCAAAGCAATGTGTTGGAGAAAAGACCCCTCAATTACTAGGATCCCCATTTCCGGGGACACGGGTCTCAACGCACGGCAAACACGTGGGTAGTTTTCCGCCAATAAAATCTGACGGCATATGGCGACCGCAGCTTCTAAAGAGGGGCCCTTACCACCAAAGAGGAAACTACACTGAGGGGGAAAAGGAAGAAGACAGCGAAGAGTAGAGTAGGGTAGAAGAAAGAAGAGCATAATCGCTGGGCCCCGGGATTGCGACACCCGTGAAGACCTAATGTAGGTCTTCCCCCTGAGGGGAAGAGGTTAAAAGATGATGTATGGTAAGGGGAGTATGACAATGAGGGCATTCAGGAGCAGGTTCACCCAAAAGGAGGTACTTAGGGGTAAGTCTTGTATGGCCAATGCGAAGACGTGTCAGAATGACATCGTGCTGGCGGTACGGTAGAGTGGACCAGTGGGTAAGGGCTGGCCGGATAGAGTGAAGTTTGTTTTGGGTTTCACAGTCCCATATGATTCCAAATGCCTTTTGTTAGGAGAGAGATGCCAGATTTTATATCAGTATAGGGTAGATCACAATTATATGGGACAGTAGAATGCATGGCCAAAGAATCGGCTTTTTCATTTCCGAGAATCCCAATATGGCTAGGTATCCAGCAGTAGAGGATGTTGTTTGGAGTTCTGAAAACATATTCTTCCATTTTTATTTTTCTTTTTTTTTTACTTTAAGGATACTGAGGGATATCGTCGCTGGATATGGATGTCAACTGGAGATTTTGAGTTTCTTTTTAACAAAAAATAGCACCTGCAATTGCAAGAAAAAACACTAATATGAGGGATGCTATACCTACGGCAGAGCGACTAGCTGTTACCCTGCGATATTCGACAACAGGTAAGATAATTTTTAATGCATTTCTAAATATAATAATATATATATACAGGGTATATTATATATATATACCCTGTATATGTATAATATACAGGGTATATATATATATATACCAGATTGACAAGACGTTACCAGATTGACAAATTTGAAGGGGATGTAGGAGCCACAGAGACGACTCGGAATCACATAGGAATGCAGGGTTGTAAATGCCGTATTTGTGAGAGAAAAAGAACAGAAACGGCAACACAGTAATGGGACAGAAAGCCTTTTATTTAAAGGTTGTACTACAACAGGTGTTCAAAATTACAACCAGAAGTCTTCACGCAAGCCTGATAGTGGTGCTGCATGGAATTCCGTAGATTCTGGAAGATTCCAGGCATGTCACGTATTCTCCAAGCCAGTGGCGTAGCCAAAGGGTGGTTAGGGCATCATAACCCCCCCCCCCCCCATGAGGAATTTTTTGTCACACAATGTATATTCTTCACTCCATTTTAACACGTATACATATATATGAGTTGTAGTAGTTGTAACCCCCCCCCCTTGGAAAATTTCTGGCTACAGATATATGCGAGACCACACAACTGCATGAGGAATCTTCCAGAATGTAAGGAATTCCATGCAGCATCACTGTCAGACCTGCCCAACGACTTTTGGTCATAATTTTGAACACCTGTTGTAGTACAACCTTTCAATGAAATGCTTTCTTGCTGTTTCTGTTTTTTTTTCTCAACTTCTTTGCACCATAGTTTGCATCTATGGTATTTGAGACCCTGCATTCCTATGTGATTCAGAGTCATCTATACCCTCTACACTGCCTGTAAGTTTGTCAGTCTGGTAGCGACCCTGTATATACATATGTCTCCCTTCAAAATAGAGTGGGAGATGATCTCCCATGTTCCAAATTCTTGCATGATACCGCGAAAACTTAAGTATCGTCTTTGTACACACACATATACATATATATAATTAGTAAATAATTATTTGTTGTGCATACATTCATTTTTTTTTTTTCTTTAATAGGAGAAACTCAAAGCTCCCTTGCCTTCGAATTCCGTATTGTGCAAAATACCATCTTAGGTATTTTGCCGAATGTGTGCGAAGCAATATATCGAGCAATGAAAGATGATTTCTTGGCAGTACCAAGAGGTGAAGAATCTTGGAGGAACATAGCAAACCAATTTGAAAGCCATTGGAATTTTCCGATGTGTATAGGTGCACTTGATGGAAAACATGTGCAAATTTCACCTCCACCACCTTCTGGCTCGGCATACTATAATTATAAAGGCACCTTAAGTGTCGTTCTAATGGCCCTTGTTGACGCTAATCTGCAATTCATTTATGTAGACATTGGGACTAATGGACGAATCAGTGATGGTGGAGTCTGGGGTAAGTGTTCATTAAAAATGTCCCTTGAATCTGGTATACTTAACATTCCCAAGTTTGGTATTCTACCAAATACCAGATTTGAGGTACCTTTTGTAATTGTTGGAGATGATGCTTTTCCTCTGAATAATTATATTATGAAACCTTACCCAGGACAAAACCTCACTGAAGAAAGGCGCATTTATAATTATCGTCTATCTCGAGCCAGAAGAGTATCTGAAAATGCTTTTGGCATACTGGCTGCAAGATTCAGAATTTTTAAATCACCTATTCCTGCCAGCCCAGATAGAGCTAAAAAATATGTACTAGCTGCATGTGCATTGCACAATTTTTTAAAGAAAAGGGCTGGCAGTGTATACGTTTCTAGAAATAATATTGATTATGAAGACTTAGAAAATAATGAAATATATGGGAATTACAGAGATTACCCAAATTCTTTTATTGATTTGCAGAGGTTAGGAGGCAGTGCATCTCACTCTGCCAAGGAAGCCCGAAAGCGGTTTTGTAATTATTTTAATTCTGTTGGTGCTGTTCCTTGGCAAAGTGAAATGAGTAAATATCATTTATCACCAAAATTTCTTTATTTTCTATATGACTACTTAACCTTTACACATTTTCCATAAAATTTTAAATTCAAACATAAAATAGCAATTTTCAGTGTATTATGTATATATAACAATTATAAATACTATAATAAAATAACCTCTGGTTTTCAATTTTCATTAAAAATAAGTAATTACATAGTTTAAATTTTAAAAAATATCACTTTTTTTTAGTTATACTTGCAGCACTTTATTTTGTTTTGTTAGAGCAGATCAATTTTAACTCAATTTTGTAGATTTCCCCAATTTTTTGTAATTTTGCCCACATTGTTCATTTAAAAAAAAATTCAGGTTTATAAATACGGCAACAATAGGAAAACATTTGCCAAGATGCAGTTTGTGGCATTAAAATACATGGTTTACTAAATTTTGATAATTATTATATTTTAATACATATTCAATTTTTATTTTTTATTGAAATTTCTCATGCAGTGGAGGTGAAATGTTCATGGTTTCCATTAATCTATTGCATTAAATGAAGTACTTTATGTTCAGTGGGCTGTCTGAAATCCACTCACCTTCAGATCAAAAGATTTAAAACTTTTAGATCATTGTTTTGTTTATATTTTCTGTTAATTAATTAAAACATAATAATTTTTTTTATATAATGTTTTAAGTTAAAAGAGTGAATTAAATTTTCCTTTTTTTGGATGTTTTTTACATTTAATTTTGGTAATTATTTCAATTATACAAACATACATACATACATTTTATGTGTAATCATTTTATTATTATATCTTGTATAACTGGAATAACTTGGTTATTTGTATACATACTATTATTCTTTTGCACAAGAATAAAAATGTTACTATGCTATTTTGTGTATGTTTTACTAATCAATGAAACAATTGTTACTTAATAGAAAAAACATGATTATTTTCCCTGATTAGTCCCAGCTTAAAGAATATATGTAAAATTTATATTCTAGATTTAAAAAACGCTAATGCACATATTTTAAATACTGCTTTTTAAAACAGCACTAATCACATTATCATTAGCAGAGATATGAATTCAAGTAGTGAAACGAATTTAGCACCTGTTCTGTATTTTATAGAATGATGAGCAACATTTCATTAATGAAATCAATGTGCACACTTTTTCTATGAAGGAACAGACAGAAAATAACAGAAAAGGTGCAAGTTGATAGTGTTCAATTTCTTCTGCCGTTTACAATAATGTAATTAAAAATTTAAAAAAAAAACTAGGTTGGTTGGTTGGTTGGGGTTTAATGGCACAAGGTCCAGAAAGGACATACTGCACCAGACTATGTGTATATATAGTAAAATATAAAGTTTTCAAGTAAAAATGTTTTGCACGAGACATATAAAGCTAAAATCTGTAAGGTCTAAAAACGGTAAAAGCAAACTGTAGAGAGGTAAAAAGGAGATAAAAATAAGTCAAGGACATCTGCATGGGGGCTCTCATCCAGATACCAGACAGAGAAAAGTATATACTTCACAATGAGTAAAGAATATTGATACGCCGAAGAAAGGCGAACAGATTAAAGTGCGGGGTTTCACCCAGTATTTCATCAAGTTTGGGATGAGAGCAGTTAAAAAGTGCTTGGTAAAAACTATTAAAAGCAGTGCATGAGGTTAAAAGATGGTGAATGGTGAGGCAAGTATGACAGTGGGAGCACTCTGGAGCAGGCTCACCAAACAGTAGGTGTTTATGAGTCAATCTGGTATGACCAATCCGGAGGCGTGTCAATATAACATCTTGTTTGCGATAGGGTAATGTGGACCAAGAGTGATAGATGGGTGAATATTGTGAAGTTTGTTTGTTTGGCCGTTCCAGTCATTCGTCCAGCTGTTTTTAATTATACAGAAGACACCAGATTTTATATCATTAATAGGGATTTTACCAGGGTAAGGAACTGTAGCACCTCTGGCCAAAAGGTCAGCCTCCTCATTGCCAGGTATTCCAATGTGGCCTGGAACCCAGCAGAAGAGGACCTCAAAACCCTGTCTCGTCAGCTCTGCATGCAACTGCAGAATCTTGACAAGATAGCCATGGGTCATTGTACAGGATTTAAGGCTTTCTAGAACACTGAGCGAATCTGTATATATAATGGTATGTTTTTGGTTCCTTTTACTGATATAAGAAAGGCACTCGTAGATGGCAAGCAGTTCAGCTGTGAATACGGAGCAAAACTTGTCAAGAGTATAACTGCAGGTTAGGGTACGATTTGTATATGCAAAGCCAACATGATCTGCAGACCTGGAGCCGTCTGTATATAAGTCTTCATAGTTTTGATAAGTGTCCCTACGATGACGGAAGAGTCGTTGGTAAATATGGGCGTCAGTATTTTCTTTCTTATATCCTTTAAAGGGCTGCAAAATAACGATTTGATGGGCATTCCAGGGTGGTATCTCATTTGGAGAATGAGAAAAAATGTCGATCTGACATAGGTGGGTGTCAGCGATGTTGCTACGAGCCCTCAGTCCAAACGGAGGTATGCAGGATGGTTGGTTGGTTGGTTAGTTGGGGTTTAATGGCACAAGGTCCAGAAAGGACATACTGCGCCAGACTATGTGTAAATATGGTAAAATAAAGTTTTCAAGTAAAAAGGTGTCGCATAAAACAGGTAAAGCTAAAATCCATGAGTGCTAAAACGATTAAAGGAAATGTAGAAAGGTAAAAAGAAATAAGCCAAGGACATCTGGATGGAGGCTCCCATCCAGATACCAGTCAGAGAAAAGTTATACCTCACACTGTGTAAAAAATATTGATGCATCGAAGAAATGCAAACAAATTACAGTGCGGGGTTTCACCCAATATGATGTCAAGTTTGGGATGAGAACAGTTAAAATAAGTATGATAAAAATTGTTAAAAGCTGTACAAGAGGTTAGAATATGACATATAGTAAGATGCGTATTGCAGTGTGTACACGGAGGGGCAGGCTCTCCAAGAAGAAGGTGTTTGTGAGTAAGCCTCGTGTGGCCGATACGAAGGCGAGTCAAAATGACGTCAAATTTGCGGTAAGGCTGCGATAGCCAGTGGGTGATGGAGGGATGGATGGTGTGAAGTTTATTACTAGTTTGACAGCTCCACTCATTGAACCAACTTTCTTTTATGCTGTTCGATATGCCAGATTTTATGTCAGTGTAGGGTAATGGTTCTGGATAAGGGTTAGTAGCATGCTTTGCCAAAGCATGGGCCTCTTCATTGCCCGAGATCCCAACGTGACTAGGAACCCAGCTGAAACGGATAACAAAGCCACGGTTTGTTAGGTGGCTATACAGTTGTTGGACTTTGGCTCTGTAGCTGTGCAGAATAGAGTCGGATTTCAGGCTTTCCAGGGCACTTAAAGAATCTGAATAAATAATAAAATGTTTTTTGTTGGTATGAGATATGTGTAAAAGGCTTTCATAAATGGCGAGCAATTCAGCTGTAAAAACAGAGCAGAAGGCAGGGAGTGTGTAACTGCAGGATTGAGAACAGCTAACATAGGCAAAGCCAACATGATTCCCACATTTAGAGCCATCAGTGTAGATTTCTTCTTGATGTTTGTTCTTGTGCTTTTCATGTTGGAAGAGTTGCTGGTATATTTGTGGATCTGTATTCTGCTTGGTAAAGCCTTTGAAGGGTTGGATGTATAAAATCTGAGAGGCTGCCCAAGGTGGTTCAAGAGGATAGTTAGCGCAGACTTTAACATCTGCTAACTGGGTTCCACTAAGACTTTGACGAATCCGCAGGCCCAAAGGAGGAATACAAGATGGACGGTTAGAATAAAAACGTTCTAGGTGATTGTCTAGTTGGTTGGTTGGTTGGTTGTTGTTTAATGGCACAAGGTCCAGAATGGACATACTGCGCCAGACAATGTGTATTTAGTATAAAATAACGCTTTTGCATAAAAGTTGTTGTATAAAACATGTAAAGCTAAAATCCGTAAGGTCTAAAACTGATAAAATCAAACTGTAGAAAGGTAAAAAGTAGATAAAAGTAAGCCAAGGACATCTGGATGGGGGCTCCCATCCAGATACCAGTCAGAGAAAGGTGTATATTTCACACTGAGTAAAACAGATTGATACGTCGAAGAAATGAAAATAAATTACAGTGAGGGGTTTCACCCAATATATCGTCAAGTTTGGGATGAGAACAGTTAAAAAATATTTGGTAAAAATTATTAAAAGCTGTACAAGAGGTTAAAATGTGACGAATGGTAAGGTGAGATTGACAATGTGAACATTCTGGGGCAGGTTCACCCAGAAGTAGGTGTTTATGGGTGATTCTCGTATGACCAATACGGAGACGAGTCAGAATGACATCATGATTTCGATATGAAAGGGATGACCAATGAGTGAGGAAAGGTCGGATAGAATGCAGTTTGTTTTCAGTTTCACTATCCCATTTACTGGTCCAACTGCTTTTTACTATGCTAGAGGTACCGGACTTTATGTCATTGTATGCGAGATAGCCAGTGTAGGGGATTGTAGCTTGCCTGGCTAAACTATCCGCCTTCTCGTTGCCCAGTATCCCAATATGACTGGGTACCCAACAGTAGAGAATATTGTATCCACGATTTGTCAGTTGTTCATGCAGACGTAGCACTTTGGTTATATAGCTATGAGTGAGGGAGCCCGATTTTAGATTGTTTAGTACACTGAGGGAGTCGGAGTAGATGATATACCTTTTTGTAGTCATTTTAGAGATATATAACAGGCTTTCATGTATGGCAAGTAATTCAGCAGTAAAGATTGAACAGAACGGAGGGAGAGTATAGCTGCAGGTATAGTTACTTCCAACGAAGGCGAAGCCGACATGATTCCCAGATTTGGAGCCGTCAGTGTATATTTCTGTATATTTTTTATATGTGTTTTTGTGGTCTGAGAACAACTGTTGATATATTTTTGGGTCGGTACCCTGTTTAGTAAAGCCATTAAATGGTTGGAGGTACGAGGTCTGCAGTGTAGTCCATGGTGGCGTTTCATGAGGAGAATTAGGGGAGACTTTAACATTCTCCAGTTGTGTACCAACTAGACTCCTACGGATCCTTAAACCAAAGGGAGGAGTGCATGAGGGGCGATTTCCATATTGGCGGTCCAAATGTGTGTCCGACAATGCGTCCCCCAAAGGGTGGGAGGGATGAGACAGGATGCGAAAATAATTGTTTAATGATAATTTGTGACGGATGTGGATGAGAGATGGCTCATGACAAGTGATATAGAGACTTTGTATGGGTGATGTTCTAAAAGCTCCAGAACAGAGGCGTAGTGCAGTATGATGCACTGTGTCAAGTTTTTTTAGGGCTGACCTACATGCAGATCCATACACTCCACAGGCGTAATCTATTTTGGATCGAATTGCTGCACGGTAGATCCGCAACAGGGCGTCACGCTCCGCTCCCCAAGAAGTGTTAGTTAATACCTTTAGGATATTTAGGTCCTTTTCACATTTGTTGCGGATATGGGATATATGGTTAGCAAAGGTCAATTTTCTGTCAAAATATACCCCTAAAAACTTAGCGCAGTCACGTATTTCTATTTTTGAGCTGCCCACATAGAGCTCAGGATCAGGATGGATCCCTCGTAAACCACAGAAGTGCGTACTGACAGTCTTTTCCGCAGAAATGTTAAATCCATTTGTGGTACACCATTTTAGGATGCGATTGATGGTGTTCTGGAGCTGACGCTCAATGTAACGCATGTCCTTTCCCTGACAAGAAATTTGAAGGTCATCGACATATAGGCTTCCGTGAACAGATGGAGGTAATTGATTCAGTATATTATTGATTTTTATTGAAAAGAGGGCAACACTTAAGACAGAGCCCTGAGGGACGCCCTCTTCTTGAACGAAACTATTTGATTGAATGCCGTTTATTTGTACTCTGAAATTTCGAAGTGAAAGGAAGTTCTGGATAAATATTGGAAGGTTGCCACGGAAGCCTAGATTGTAGAGATCCCGGAGAATACCGTATCTCCAGGTCTTGTCGTATGCCTTTTCTATGTCAAAGAAAATAGAGATTAAGTGGTTTCTTCTTAAGAAAGCGTTACGAATTTGAGTTTCTAGATATAGTATGTTGTCAATAGTTGATCTGCCCCTGCGGAAGCCACTTTGGTAAGGGTGTATATGGCCCTCTGTTTCTAAAACGTAAACTAAGCGTGCATTGATCATTTTCTCCAGCAGTTTGCAAAGGCAACTGGTAAGGGCTATGGGTCTGTAGTTATTAGGATTTGAGGTGTCTTTTCCGGGCTTTGGAAAGGGTATGACTATGGCATTTCTCCAGGAGGAAGGAAAGGTGTGTTCGTTCCAGATTCTATTAAACAGCTGTAGTAGATTTGCAAGGGAAACGTGAGAAAGGTGTTTTAGCATTTCATATGTGATACCATCGGGACCAGGAGAAGTGTTCGGTAACTGTCTGAGTTGATTGGTGAGTTCATGGATTGTAAAGATACTATTATAAGAGTATTGCGAAGAAGATTTAAAGTTTAGTTTTTGCCGCTCAGATTGCAGTTTATGGGTATAAAAGGTATTTGAGTAAGAGGTACTACAAGAGGATAGAGCCAATGTTTCGCCGATGGTATTTGCAATGTCTGTAATATCAGAGATGATTTTGTTATTGATGGATAGGCAGGGTATGGTAGGGTTGTTGTATATTCCCACAGCTCTTTTTGTTTTGGTCCATAGCTCCTTACTAGAGATTGATGTAGTAATGCTGGAGACATATTGCATCCATGATTCCTTTTGAGATTGCCGCCTCACCCTGCGGGCGACTGCTTTTGCTTTTTTAAAAATGATAAGGTTTTCAGTTGTGGGATACCGGCGGAAGGTACCCCAGGCTTTCTGCTGCTGCTTTTTGGCTAGGGTGCACGCAGCGTTCCACCACGGTTTTTTATTTCTGCGACAGCTTGTGCCCGATTTCGGTATACTATTATCTGCTGCCTTAATGATAGTGGACGTGACTTTATTAACGACCTCATCAATAGTGCCTTCTATGATATTTTGGGATATTGTTGATAGTGAAGTAAAGGTCTGCCAGTCTGCCTTGTCGTGAATGTATCTGGGTATTGTTGAAGTTTGGTTTGGATTCATATACAAAGGAGATAGAATGATCGGAAAGTGGTCACTATTATGTAAATCTCCAGAAACAGAGAAATTATACAGTGGGAGGATTGGAGGAGAACAGATAGCAAGGTCTATTGCATGAAATGATTTTGTGGGAAGATGGAAGTAAGTACTGTCACCATTATTCATAACACACAGTGAGAAGTCGGTTAGGATTTGTTCTATTTGTTGACCTCTATTGTTGGTGTCTTTGCTGCCCCACAGGGGACTGTGGGCATTCATGTCCCCTAGGAGTATGAAAGGGGTAGGAAGTTGCTGGACAAGGTTATTGAGTAAAGTTCGACTGATTGTTTCATTAGGAGGAAGATATATACTGCAGATTGTAGTGAGATGTTTGAGGTGGATTCTAATGGCGACAGCCTGTAAAGGTGTGTTGAGATTGAGAGTACAATAGGGATAGTGATTATTTATTAGGAGGGCAACTCCGCCGGAGGCCCTTTCCCCTAGCACATAATCCTTTCTAAGGACAGTATAATTGTGAATTTGAGTGTGCTTATTGGGTTTGAGGTATGTTTCCTGAAGGGCGAGACAGGCGGGATTGTGATTGTAAATAAGTGTTTTGAGGTCGTCGTTTTTGTTCTGAAAACCGTGGCAGTTCCATGACAGCAGCAATGCCATAACTATGTTATGTTAGGGGCATTGTGCGTTGTCGTGGTAATCCCTTTAGGGTTATTAGGTGGCTCAATGTCTTCATGTTCCATCGATTCTTCATCCGATATTTCTGATTCCGAGGGTGATAATTTTAAGATTGAGTCATCTATATGTGGTTGAGGAGGTATTTTCCTTGTGCTGAAACGGTTGTGTTTTAATTTGTAGGTTGCTGCTTTACTGATTGTTGGTCTGACTTGAGTAGAGCTATTGCTGTGAGATTTTTTCTTAGTTTTCTCTGGTGCAGTGGCGGAACTGTTTTGTTTATGGACTGATTGTTTACTTGTTGATGTCTTGGAAGAGGAAGGATGAATGACAGGGTCAGTCTGAGTGGCTATTGATTTAGTAGATTTTGTTGCGGCTGCATAGGACAGACCAGGTTTAGGGGTACGGCTTTCTATTATTTTACGGGCTTCTGGATAGGAGAGTCTTTGAGTGGCACGCAGGGACTGGATTTCTTTTTCGAAAGCCCATTTTGGGCATGACTTGGAGTATGACGGATGTTCCTGTGCACAGTTTATACATTTTGCAGCTGCAGAGCAGGTTTCACTGTCATGGCCGGAGGCACCGCAGCGGGCGCAGGCCGGTGACCCACGACAGGAGGTTTTAGTATGGCCGAACTTTTGACACAGGAAGCAGCGAATGGGATTTGGTATATATGGTCTAACGGGGCATAATAGATAGCCGGCTTTGATATGGGATGGAATTGTGGGAGACTGGAAAGTTAAAATAATATGTTTGGTGGGGATTAGTTGATTATTGCGTCGGATAGTGATTCGACGCACAGCACATACTTTTTCATCACTTAGGTTTTCTAATAATTCAGCTTCAGAGCAGTGCAAAAGTTCAGGTTCAGATACGACTCCACGTGAGATGTTTAAGGATGTATGGGGTGTTACTGTGACAGGTTTTAGTCCAAAGTTTTTAATCCTCATTATTTTGGATGCTTGTCTATTGCTTGATACTTCAACTAACAGGTCTCCAGATCTTAATTTTTTAACTTTTTTGACTTCTCCTACATTGTCAGTGATACATTTGTGTATTAAGAATGGTGATGTTTCAGCAAAGTTACCTTCAACATAGTGGATGATGAAGAATCGAGCATTCATATTTAGAAGTTGTGCATCAGTATTTTCAGTGGGAGTAGACTGCGGAGCATTGACGTGAGACAAAGAATTTTGTAAAGCCATGTTGGGGAAATTGAGGTTCGGACCCGACCGCACCACCCACCACGGAGCCCAACAAGGGGGTGTGCAGTTGCACACCAGTGCTAGTCGGGTCTATACGCGCACAGTACATCCCTTAGGCAGCATCCACCCTTAACGACGTGCCCAGTAGATGTCCGATTGCTTGATCCCTAGCAGTTGATCGAAATCAGTACCACCAGCCGATTGATACACAGGGGAACGCTGTATACCTCCCGTTTACCCGAAGCCGAGGCCAAAGCAATGTGTTGAGGTTTCTCCCGTGTCTATGGAAATTCCGTAATGATGATTTCCTTTACGGGAACACCCCTCAATTACCAGGATCCCCTTTTCCGGGGACACGGGTCTCCACGCACGGCAAACACGTGGGTAGTTTTCCGCCAATGGAAGCTGACGGCACAGGGCGGCCGCAGCTTCTAAAGGGGGGCCCTCACCTCCACAGAGGAAACTACACTGAGGGGGAAAAGGAAGGATACAGCTAAGAGGAGAGGAGGGTAGAACAAAGAAAAGCGAAAGATCGCTGGGGCCCCGGGATTGCGACACCCGTAAAGACCTAAAGTAGGTCTTCCCCCTGGGGGGCGCGGTCTAGATGAGTATCTATGAAAGAGTTCTTTTAATGGGTGTGAGGGATGAGAAAGAATACGGAAATAAGTATTTAATGATAGCTGATGACGGGTGAGGGTGAGAGATGGCTCGTGGCAAGTGACGTAAAGACTATGTAAAGGTGAAGTTCTAAAAGCACCAGAGCAAATGCGTAGTGCAGTATGATGCACCGTGTCAAGTTTTTTTAATACTGATCTAGAAGCCGATCTATAAATACCGCATGCGTAGTCCATTTTGGAGCGGATGACGGCACGGTAGATACGCAGGAGAGCGTTGCGGTCTGCTCCCCAAGAGGTGTTAGTTAAAACCTTTAACAAGTTAAGTTTTTTCTCGCATTTACTGCGGATGTCAGAAACATGTTTGGCAAAAGTAAGTTTTCTGTCAAGAGTTATTCCTAAAAATTTAACAGAATCCTTGAGAACAATATTACTGTGACCCAGGTGAAGTTCTGGATCCGGATGTATCCCACGCTTCCGGCAAAAATGGGTACAGATTGTTTTTTCAGCAGAAATGGTAAAGCCATTTGTGTTACACCATTTTAGGATACGGTTAATCGAATTTTGAAGCTGCCGTTCGCTGAGGCGCATATCTTTACCCTGGCAGGAGATTTGAAGATCATCTACATATAGGCTACCATTGACGGTTGGAGGCAATTGGTTAAGAATATTATTGATTTTTATAGAGAAGAGGGTGACGCTAAGGACGGAGCCCTGTGGAACACCCTCTTCTTGTGTGAAGTTATCAGACAGAGTGTTGTTGACCCGGACACGGAAGTTTCTTAGAGATAAAAAGTTTTTTATGAAAATTGGTAGGTTGCCTCGAAGGCCTATATTATAGAGGTCTTGAAGGATACCGTATCTCCACGTTCGGTCATATGCCTTTTCGATGTCGAAGAACACTGATACTAAGTGATTCTTCCTAAGGAAGGCATTACGAATTTGCGTCTCTAAGTTTAAAATATTATCAATTGTGGACCTGCCTTTGCGGAAACCACTCTGAAAGGGATGTATATGGTCCCCAGTTTCTAGAATGTAAACAAGGCGGGTATTAACCATTTTTTCTATTAATTTACACCGACAACTAGTAAGGGCTATGGGACGGTAGTTACTAGGGTTAGAGGTATCTTTCCCAGGTTTTGGGAAGGGAATAACTATTGCATTGCTCCAGGCAGAGGGAAAGGTTTGTTCGTTCCAGATTCTATTGTATAATTGTAAGAGGTGAAGTAGGGAGTCATGGGATAAGTGTTTCAGCATTTCATAAGTTATACCATCAGGACCAGGAGAGGTGTTTGAAGACTCTCTTAAGTATTTGGTGATTTCATTGAAGTTAAATTCGCTATTGTAGGAGAGGTGTGAGGAGGTTTTGAAATTTATATTTTGCCGTTCACATCTTTGCTTATATGAAAGAAAGGGGTTTGAGAAGGAGGTACTGCAAGAGATAGAGGCCAGAGTATGACCGATAATATTTGCTATTTCTTTTGTATCAGATATTATATTGTTATTAATGGACAGACAGGATATTGGAGAGTTATTATAGATTCCCATGGCTCTTTTAGTTTTCATCCATAGCTGCTTACTAGAAGTTGAGGTTGTTATGCTGGAGACATATTGCATCCAGGATTGTCTTTGACTCTGCCGCCTTATTTTCCTCGCATAGGCTTTTGCTTTCTTAAAAATAAGGAGGTTTTCGGTGGTAGGGTACCGCCGGAAAATGCTCCAGGCTTTCTTTTGCTGCTTTTTTGCTTTAGTGCAGGTTTCATTCCACCACGGTTTTTTGTTTTTTCGTAGAGAGTTGCTACACTTTGGAATTGCTGCATCAGCAGCTTTGATAATGATATGAGTAATTTTTTCCACAGCTTCGTCAATAGTGCCTTCAATGTCTTCAGGTGATATGGCAGACAGCTTAGAGAAGGTTTCCCAATCTGCTTTATCATGTATGTAGCGGGAGATGAACAAGTTACAGCTAGGAATTTGATATGTAGGTGAAAGTATTATCGGAAAATGATCACTATTGTTTAGGTCACCAGAAACAGAGAAGTTGTACAGCGGCAGAATGGAGGGAGAGCATATTGCAATATCTATGGCATGGAAGGATTTAGTTGGATAGTGGAAGTAAGTGTTGTCGCCATTATTCATAATGCATAAGGATGAATCTGTTATTAATTGTTCAATCTGTTGTCCTCTATTGTTAGTATCTTTACTTCCCCACAAAGGACTATGGGCATTCATGTCCCCTAGGATTATGAAAGGGGGAGGATGTTGCTGGACCAAGTTATTGAGCTGGGTTTGGGTAATTGTTTCGTTTGGTGGAAGATAAATATTGCAGATGGTAGTAAGGTATTTGAGGTGGATTCTAATGGCGACAGCCTGCATATTTGTAACGAGATTAAGTATATGATGGGGATATTGATTATTTATTAAAAGGGCAACACCACCGGAAGCCCTTTCCCCAAGCTCATAGTCTTTTCTCAGGATGTTGTAGTTGTGAATGCGTGTTTGTTTATTAGTTTTGAGATACGTTTCCTGAAGCGCCAAACAAGCGGGATTATGATCATAAATGAGAGTTTTAAGGTCATCAACTTTATTTGAAAAACCGTGGCAGTTCCATGAAAGCAGCAGAGCCATCATCTAGTGATGTTAGGAATGATGGCCATCTTGCTCTGAATCCCCGTTGGTTTAAGTGGGGTACTGGGTATGTTGTCATCATCCATAATATTGTCAGAGATGTCGGATTCAGAAGGATCCAAGTTTAATATTGCGTCATCAATGGGCCGTTGTGGAAGGATGCGTTTTAGTCTAGCTTTATTGTATTTTGACATGTAAGCTGCACTTTTTTTAATTGATGGTTTATTCTGGGTGGCGGTAATGCTTTGGGCCATTTTCTTGGGTGTGGTCTTTTTAGGAGAAATGAAAGAAGTTTTTTGAGTAGAGTTTGACTTTTTTGCATTTTGATTAGAAGTAGATGGAGAGACAGGTATGGATTTCGGTGGATCGGTTTGGATAGCAATTGATTGAACAGTTTTTACTGCTGTAGCATAAGATTGACCAGGTTTAGGAGTGCGGGAGGCTATTATTTTACGCGCTTCCGGGTAAGACAGTCCTTGTGTGGCACGCAAGGACTGTATTTCTTTTTCATAGGTCCATTTTGGACATGAACGGGAGTAAGAAGGATGATCCTGTTTACAGTTAATACATTTAGGTGGGGCAGAGCAAGTATCACTGTCGTGGCCAGACGTACCACAACGGGCACATACTGGGGAACCACGGCAGGAGGTTTTTGTGTGACCGAACTTTTGGCATTGAAAACAACGGGTGGGATTGGGTATGTATGTTCTGACAGGGCATGAAAGGTAGCCTGCTTTGATATGGGATGGGAGATTAGGAGATTGAAAAGTCAAGATTATGTGTTTGGTGTCTATTATTTGGTTATTGCGTTTTATAGTAATTCTGCGAACTGCACTAACATTTTGAGATTTCAGATTTTCTAAGATTTCTGCCTCAGAACAGTGTAAGAGGTCAGGTTCTGATATGACGCCTCTGGATGAGTTAACAGTGACAGATTTTAGGCCGATAGTTTTTAATTTCATAATGTTGTTTGCCTGTGTGCTATTGGTTACTTCCACTAAGAGGTCTCCTGATCGAATTTTTTTAATTTTTGCTACTTCTCCAACGTTAGCAGTTATGGACTTATGTATTAGGAAAGGGGACGCTTGGCTGAAGTTTCCTTCCTGACATTTCACTAGAAAAAATTTTGCAGTAATACCTCCCTGAGTAAGAGAGTTCGGAGCGTTGACGTTTGACAAAGAAAATGTCGTATCCATGTTGGGGATTGGGAGTTTCGGACCCGACCGCACCACCCACCACGGAGCCCAACAAGGGGATGCACAAGCGTGCACCAGTGCTAGCCGGGTCTATACGCGCACAGTACATCCCTTAGGCAGCGTCCACCCTTAACGACGTGCCCAGTAGATGTCCGTTTGCTTGATCCCTAGCAGTTGACCGAAATCAGTACCACCAGCCGGTTGATGCACAGGGGAACGCTGTGCACCTCCCGTTTACCAGAAGCCGAGGCCAAAGCAATGTGTTGGAGAAAGTACCCCTCAATTACCAGGATCCCCATTTCCGGGGACACGGGTCTCCACGCACGGCAAACACGTGGGCAGATTAACCGCCAATAGAAGCTGACGGCACAGAGCGACCGCAGCTTCTAAAGGGGGGCCCTCACCTCCAAGGAGGAAACTACACTGAGGGAGATAGCAAAGTAGAGAGGAGGGTAAACAAAAGAGGAGTGAAGGATCGCTGGGGCCCCGGGACTGCGACACCCGTGAAAACCTAAAGAAGGTCTTCCCCCTGAGGGGGACGACGTTTTAAGAAACGAGACAGGGGATTTTAAGCTTTTTTACGAGACGAGACAAACACTTTTAACACTATTATATAGGGATTTTGCGAGACGTGAGACGCCTATTTTTCGTCTCGCGTCCATCCCTAATGCCAAGCACCCTAGTGGATCTCTACCTCAAATTCTGCGTGCTGATGTCAATGGTCCTGATCATCGTCAATTATCGTATTTACCACGAAGTGCTATGGAAGTTCCATGTTTTAAGTTCCTTGTTTGCGTTGATTAGTTGAATTAGTTATTCAGTTAATAAAGAGTTTATGTCAGTATCGAAGTGGTTATTGATGAGACAAGCACACGCTACCTTCACAAACAACAACAAACGCTCTGGTTGTTCTACTAGCTTCGCTGTTAACTTATCCCTCTATTTTCCCCGACTTCCCTTAGTGTTGGTCCCATGATTTAGTACTAAATGTGTCTGAAATCCTATTTACTCACATTTAGGATTCACTCACTAAGTTAGTAACTGAACAATAGGTTTAGTAGCTACTAAATCTATCTGAAGTACCTAAGAGCGCAATACCAGACACGAAGTAGACATGTTTTGTGTAAATAAAATTTACCAGGAATCGAACCTAGGATCGCTAGGCTATGAGCTAAAGGTGAACCCATTTCGCTACACAACTCATCGAAAAACTGCACTTGAAAAATAATTAAGGTTCTTTACAGCTTTGCTTCCCCAGAACCTCTACACCTAAAATCTGGCAGTGATTTAGATAGCATGAAAAACTGAAATACAAGAACAATTATAAGAATGTTGACCAGCTTTAGAGTTCGTCATAAGTGTGGTTGGTTGGTTGGTTGGTTTTTAATGGCACAAATTCGAGAAAGGACATACTGCGCCAGACAAGGAGTTAAAATCGTGTCATGATGTATTTAGGTAAAAGGTACAAAAAACCTAGTAAAAGCTAAAATGCAAAAATGTACTAAAGTGTACTAAAATGTAAAAGACTAAAAGGTGAAATGTAGAATTCAAAAGGGTTAAAAGTAGATAAAAAAGTGAGGAAATCTGGATGGGGCTCCCATCCAGATACCAGTCAGACAGAAGTGAAAACTTTACACTGAATAAAAAATATTGATACGTCTAAGAAAAGCGAATAGATTTCGATGTGGGGTTTCACCCAAAATATCGTCAAGTTTAGGATGAGAACAGTTAAAAAGTATTTGGTAAAAACTATTAAAAGCAGTGCACGACGTTAAGAGATGACGAATGGTGAGTTGAGTATGACAGTGAGGGCACTCCGGAGCAGGTTCGCCCAGAAGTAAGTGCTTATGGGTAATTCGCGTATGTCCAATGCGAAGACGAGTCAGAAGGACATTCTGCTTGCGGTATGGATGAGTGGACCAGTGGGTAAGGGCTGGCCGGATAGAACGAAGTTTGTTTTGGGTTTCACAGTCCCATATGTGGATCCAGGTGCCTTTTATTAAGGAAGAGATGCCAGATTTTATATGATAATAGGGTGGGTGGAGATTATATGGGACAGTAGAATGCCTGGCCAAAGAATCAGCACTTTGGTTGCCGAGAATCCCAATATGGCTAGGTACCCAGCAGTAGAGGATGTTGTATCCACGGTTCATGAGGCATTTGTGCATGTGTAGGACTTTCAGAATATAGCTATGGGTTAGGGAGCCAGATCCCAGATTTTCCAAAACGCTTAATGAGTCAGAGTAGATGATGAATTGTTTGGTAGTTGCTCTAGAGATGTAAAGAAGACTTTCATAAATAGCTATTAATTCGGCTCTAAATACGGAGCAAAACGAAGGTAGGGTGTAGTTGCAAGAATGATTACGATGTACATAAGCAAAGCCTACATGATTATGAGATTTTGAGCCGTCAGTATATAGTTCTTCAAAGTTTCGATATTTGCTTTTATGGTCTAGAAATAACTGTTGATATATTATGAGATCAGTGTTTGGTTTTGTGAAGCCTTCGAATGGTTGTAGGGTGGAAATCTGCAATTTAGTCCATGGTGGGACTTCATGAAATGAACAGGTAGACACATTAACATCCTCCAATTGGGTACCAACTACACTCCTACGGATCCGGAGTCCGAATGGGGGAGCGCAGGAAGGGCGATTTGCATAAAACTGGTCCAGTTGGGTGTCTATAAGAGAATGCTTTAAGGGATGTAGAGGATGGGAAAGGATGCGAAAATCGGTATTTAATGATAATTTCTGACGTATGAGAGTGAGAGATGGTTCATGACAGGTGATGTAAACGCTATGGACAGGCGATGTCCTAAAAGCACCGGAACATATGCGTAGTGCAGTATGATGCACAGTGTCAAGTTTTTTTAGCATTGATTTAGAAGCTGATCCATAGATGCAGCTTGCATAGTCCATTTTAGAACGGATGACAGCACGGTAGATGCGTAAGAGAGCATCACGGTCTGGCCCCCAAGAGGTATTGGTTAAAACCTTTAAAATGTTCAGTTTTTTCTCGCATTTATTGCGGATGTCTGAGATATGTTTAGCGAATTTAAGTTTCTTGTCAAAATGTAAACCTAAAAATTTAACGGAATCTTTTAAAGATTTATTAGTATGGCCCAGATAAATTTCCGGATCCGGGTGTATCCCACGCTTCCGGCAAAATGGGTACAAGTTGTTTTCTCTGCTGATGTCTTAAAACCGTTTCTGTCACACCACTTTAAGATGCGGTTGATGGCATTCTGAAGCCGACGTTCTATCAGGCGCATGTCCTTTCCCTGACAGGAGATGTGCAGGTCATCTACATATAGACTCCCGTAGACAGTCGAAGGCAGTTGGTTCAGGATGTTATTAATTTTTATTGAGAAGAGGGTGACACTGAGTACGGAGCCCTGTGGAACACCCTCCTCTTGAACAAAGTTATTGGATAGCAGGCCAAGTCCCCGTAGGCTTGAGAGGAGTTCTAGGGATGTCGTCATCATCCATGGGGAGGTCTCACATTTCAGAGTCAGAAGGGTCCAAATGTAGGATACTGTCATCTATAGGGCGTTGTGGAGGAACATGTTTGATTTTGGGTTTGTTATATCTAGACAGAAGACTTTTTTATTTGTGGTCGGGTTGAGTTAACATTTTGAGAATTTTTCTTCAATGTATTTTTTTGTGAAGCTGTGGAGGATTTATTTTGATTAGAAGTTGATTGTTTAGATATCCTTGCTGTTGCAGAAGGAAAGGAGACAGGTACAGATTTTGGTGGTTCGGTTTGGGTTGCTATTGTTTTGGTTGATTTTGTTGCAGCTGCATAAGATAAACCAGGTTTTGGTGTCCGGCTTTCTATAAACTTACGGGCTTCGGGATATGAGATTCTTTGAGAGGCACGTAGGGACTGGATTTCTTTTTCAAACGCCCATTTCGGGCAAGATCTGGAGTATGAAGGATGTTCCTCTTTACAATTTACACATTTAGGAGCTGCAGAGCAGGACTCACTGTCGTGGCCAGAAGCACCACAACGCGCACAGGCAGGTGACCCACGACAGGAGGTTTTAGTATGGCCGAACTTTTGGCACTGGAAGCAACAGATGGGATTTGGTATATATGGTCTGACGGGACATAATAGTTAGCCGGCTTTAATATGAGATGGAAAAGTGGGAGACTGAAAAGTTAGGATAATATGTTTAGTATTGATTATTTGATTATTGTGCCGAATAGTGATTCGACGCACAGCGCAGACTTTTTCATCTCTTAGGTTTTCAAGTATTTCAGCTTCAGAGCAGTGCAAAAGTTTGGGTTCCGATAAGACTCCTCGTGAGATGTTTAAGGATGTATGAGGGGTCACTGTAACAGTTTTAAGGCCGAAGTTTTTAATTTTCATCATTTTGGAAGCTTGTCTATTGTTTGGTACTTCTACTAATAGGTCTCCAGATCTTATTTTTTTAACTTTTTTGACTTCTCCTACATTGTCAGTGATACATTTGTGAATTAAAAATGGCGATGTTTCATTAAGTTTACCTTCAGCAGAGTGGCTAAGGAAGAATCGGGCATTCATGTGTGCAAATTGTGTATCGGTGTTCATTAGCGGTTGACAGCGGAACGTTGACGATTGACGAAGAATTTTTCATATCCATGTTGGGGAAAATTGAGATTCGGACCCGACCGCACCACCCACCACGGAGTCCAACAAGGGGATGTGCAATTGCACACCAGTGCTAGTCGGGTCTATACGCTCACAGTACATCCCTTAGGCAGCATCCACCCTTAACGACGTGCCCAGTAGATGTCCGATTGCTTGATCCCTAGCAGTTGATCGAAATCAGTACCACCAGCCGATTGATACACAGGGGAACGCTGTGTACCTCCCGTTTACCCGAAGCCGAGGCCAAATCAATGTGTTGGAGAAAAGACCCCTCAATTACCAGGATCCCCATTTCCGGGGACACGGGTCTCCACGCACGGCAAACACGTGGGTAGTTTTCCGCCAATAGAAGCTGACGGCACAGGGCGGCCGCAGCTTCTAAAGAGGGGCCCTCACCTCCACAGAGGAAACTACACTGAGGGGGAAAAGGAAGGATACAGCTAAGACGTTGGTTGGTTGGTTGGTTGGTTGGTTGGGGTTTAATGGCACAAGGTCCAGAAAGGACAAACTGCGCCAGACTATGTGTGTATATAGTAAAACAAAGTTTTCAAGTAAAAACGTGTTGCGTAAAACATCTAAAGCTAAAATCTTTGAGGTCTAAAATCAGTAAAAGCGAACTGTAGAGAGGTTAAAAGGAGGTAAAATGGACAAGGTAAAAAGGACGTCTGGATGGGGGCTCCCATCCAGATACCAATCAGAGAAAAGTGTACACTTTACACTGAGTAAAGAATATTGATACGTCGAAGAAATGCAAACAAGTTACGGTGCGGGGTTTCACCCAATATATCGTCAAGTTTAGGATGAGAACAGTTAAAAAATATTGTGTAAAAATTATTAAAAGCGGTGCATGAAGTTAAATCATGACTAATGGTAAGGTTGGTATGGCAATGGTGGCACTCCGGGGCAGATTCACCCAGGAGTAGGTGCTTATGTGTAAGCCTCGTATGACCAATGCGGAGGCGTGTCAAGACGATCTGCGATAGTTGTGAGAAGGCCAATGCGTGAGAGCTGGGCGTATAGAATGAAGTTTGTTCCCAGTTTCACTGTCCCATTTATTGATCCAGATACCATCTATAATGCTAGAGATGCTACACTTAATGTCGTTATAGGATAGGTTGCCGGTGTACGGGAGGGTCGCGAGCTTGGCAAGTGTGTCTGCTTTCTCGTTGCCAGGGATCCCAATATGACTGGGTACCCAGCAGAGGAGAATACTGTACCTACGATTTATAAGCTGTTTGTACAGACGTAATACTTTAATGATATAGTTGTGGGTAAGGGAGTCAGATTTCAGATTTTCCAGAACACTGAGGGAGTCAGAATAGATTATATAATTCTTTGTGTTTTTTCTGGAGATGTACAGGAGGCGTTCAGAGCAAAACGGAGGGAGAGTGTAGCTGCAAGAATAATTATTATTCACGAAGGCAAAGCCAACGTGATTACTGGTTTTAGATCCATCTGTGTAGAGGTCTTCATAACTTTCATATTTATTTCTATGATCTAAGAACAACTGTTGGTATATTTTGGGGTCAGTATCCTGTTTGATGAAGCCTTCATTGGGCTGAAGGTATGGGATTTGCATTTCGGTCCAGGGTGGGATTTCATTAGGAGAACAAGAAGAGACTATGGCATCCTGCAACTGGGTACCGACTAGGCTCCTACGGATCCGGAGTCCAAAGGGAGGGGTACATGAAGGGCGATGATTGTAAAATCTGTCCAGATGGGTATCTATAATAGAGTCCTTTAAAGGATGTGAGGAATGAGAGAGTATGCGAAAGTATGTATTCAATGACAGCTTTTGATGAGTGAGGGTGAGAGGTGGCTCGTGACAGGTGATGTAAAGACTATTTACAGGTGATGTTCTAAATGCTCCAGAGCAAATGCGTAGTGCTGAATGATGCACGGTGTCCAGTTTTTTTAAAACTGACTTGCAAGCAGACCCGTAAGAGCAACAGGCATAGTCTATTTTAGACCGTATCATGGCACGGTATATCCGTAGCATGGTGTCTCGGTCTGCCCCCCATCTGGTATTAGAAAGTACCTTTAAAATATTCATGGTTTTCTCGCATTTGTTTCGAATATGAGAGGCGTGTTTCTTGAAGGTCAGCTTTTTGTCAAAGTACATGCCTAAGAATTTACTATGCTCTTCTACAGCAATTGTTGTACCATCTAAATGAAGTTCTGGATCTGGATGGATACCCCGCTTTCGGCAGAAGTGAATGCAAGTAGTTTTTTCTCCCGCGATACTGAAGCCGTTTATGCTGCACCATTTTTGGATACGGTTTACAGTAGTTTGAAGCTGTCGCTCTATGTAACGCATGTCTTGCTCCTGACAGGAGATCTGAAGGTCATCTACATATAAGCTACCTTGCACAGTCGGAGGGAGTTGATTAAGTATGTCGTTTATTTTTATGGAGAAGAGGGTGACACTAAGAACAGAGCCCTGGGGTACGCCCTCTTCTTGCACATAATTGTCTGATTGAATATCATTGATGCGTACCTTAAAGTTTCGTAGCGAGAGAAAATTCTTGATAAAGATAGGTAGGTTACCCCGGAAGCCCAGATTATGTAGGTCACGCAGTATACCGTATCTCCACGTGCGATCGTATGCTTTTTCTATATCAAAAAATATAGAGACGAGATGGTTCCTTCTCAAGAAAACGTTACGTATTTGGGTCTCTAAAATCAAAATGTTGTCAATGGTGGATCAGCTTTTTCGAAATCCACTCTGAAAAGGGTGTATATGGCCCTTGGTTTCGAGAACGTGAACTAGGCGAGCATTTATCATACGCTCCATGATTTTGCATAAGCAACTTGTGAGGGCTATGGGACGATAATTATTTGGGTTGGTGTTGTCATTGCCAGGTTTGGGGAAGGGAATGACTATTGCATTTCTCCAAGAAGACGGAAAGATGTGCTCATTCCAAATTTTGTTATAGAGTTGCAGAAGGGTTAGTAATGAATCCTGGGAAAGATGTTTTAGCATTTCTGTGGTGATGCCATCAGGACCAGGTGAAGTATTAGGTGATTGTTTTAAGCTTCTCTTTAATTCGTGGATAGTGAAGGCGCTATTGTAAGAGAGATGTACGGAGGTTCTAAAGTTTAATACTTGCCGTTCGGATTGTTGTTTATAAGGTAAAAAGGAATTTGGATAAGAGGTACTGCAGGAAGTATAAGCAAGTGTTTCACCTATGGTGTTTGCAATATTTTTAGGTTCTGAAATAATGCTGTTGTTGACAGAGAGACAGGATATTGAGTGGTTATTGTAGATTCCCATGATTCTTTTAGTTTTGTCCCATAGCTCCTTGCTAGATGTCGATTTGGAAATACTGGAGACGTACTGAATCCAGGATTCTCTTTGAGCTTGACTCCTTATCCTACGTGCATATGCTTTTGATTTTTTAAATTTAAGAAGATTATCAGTGGTGGGGTAGCGACGAAAAGTTCCCCACGCTCTCTGCTGCTGCTTTTTTGCTAAGGCGCATGCCTCATTCCACCACGGTTTTTTATTTCTACGACAATGTGTGCCCGATTTTGGTATGCTGTGATCTGCTGCATTAAGGATGGTAGAGGTAACCTTGTTGACGACCTCGTCAATGGTTCCTTCAATCATATTATGTAATATTGTCGACAGGGAAGTGAAATTTTGCCAGTCTGCCTTATTATGGATGTATTTTGGTAGAGAAGAGTTAGGTTTGGGGTTTTGGTACAGAGGTGAGAGAAGAATCGGAAAATGATCGCTATTATGTAGATTACCGGAAACAGAGAAATTGTACATTGGAAGGATCGAGGGTGAACAGATGGCAAGGTCTATGGCATGAAAGGATTTAGTTGGGTAGTGGAAGTATGTATTGTCACCATTGTTCATGATGCATAGGCAAAAATCTGTCAGTATTTGTTCTATTTGCTCACCTCTGTTATTTGTGTCTTTGCTGCCCCATAATGGGCTATGTGCATTCATATCACCAAGGAGTATGAATGGAGGAGGAAGTTGTTGAATAAGGTTACTAAGGGATCTTTGATTGAAAGTTTCATTAGGAGGGAGGTAGATACTGCAGACTGTCGTGAGATGTTTAAGGTGAATACGAGCGGCAACTGCTTGGAGATTTGTGCTAAGATTGATGGTTATATGAGGATATCTATTGCTTATTATTAGGGCAGCACCACCAGAGGCCCTGTCATTGAAATCATAGTCTTTTCGAAGTATCTTGTAGTTGCGAATAGTAGTATGTCTTGTGGTTTTTAGAAAGGTTTCTTGTAGGGCTATGCAGGCGGGATTATGGTCATAAATCAGTGTTTTAAGATCATCGTTTTTATTTAAAAAACCGTGGCAGTTCCAGGACAGCAGCAGAGCCATTATCAAGTTGTGTTAGGGATAATGGATAACTTCTTATTAATCCCCGAAGGTTGAGGTGGGGTACTAGGGATGAGATCATCATCCATTGCACTGTCTGTAATGTCAGAGTCCGATGGAGACAAGCGGAGGTTAGTATCATCAATGGGCCGTTGTGGTGGGATGTTTTTCATTCTGGATTTATTATATTTGGACCTGTAAGCTGAGGATTTTTTGATTTGTGGCCGGCCTGCAGATGCACTTTTCTTTGTTGTGTTTTTGTGGTTTCCTAGGTTAGAGTGATTCTTATTAGAAACAGGTTTAGCTATTGGAGTGGAAGTAAAAGAAGAAACAGGTATGGGTTTCGGTGGATCGGTTGGAATTGCTACGGATTTTGTTGATTTTGTCACTGCGGCATAAGACAGACCAGGTTTAGGGGTACGGCTTTCAACTATTTTACGGGCTTCAGGATAAGAGATTTTTTGAGAGGCCCGCAGTGATTGAATTTCTTTTTCAAATGCCCATTTCGGGCATGACTTTGAATACGAAGGATGTTCCTGTTTGCATTTTACACATTTTGCAACTGCAGAGCAGGTGGCACTGTCGTGGTCAGAGGCACCACAACGAGCGCAGGCCGGTGATCCACGACAGGAGGTTTCAGTATGACCGAACTTTTGACACTGGAAGCAACGGATAGGATTTGGTACGTATGGTCTAACGGGACATAATAGATAGCCGGCTTTAATATGGGATGGAATAGTGGGAGACTGAAAGGTTAAGACAATGTGTTTTGTATTAATAATTTGGCTATTGCGACGAATAGTGATTCGACGGACAGCGCACACGCTGTCCTCACTCAGGTTTTCTAATAGTTCGGTTTCCGAGCAGTGTACAAGGTCGGGTTCTGATATAACTCCTCTTGATGTGTTTAGGGATGTATGAGGGGACACTGTAACAGATTTTGGCCCAAAGTTCGTTATTTTCTTGATTTTTGACGCTTGTCTATTGTTGGACACTTCTACTAGAAGGTCTCCAGATCTTAGTTTTTTTACTTTTTTTACTTCACCTACATTGGCTGCAATGCATTTGTGTATAAGGAATGGCGATGTTTCGTTAAAGCCTCCTTCAATACAGTGTATAATGAAGAATCGAGCGTTAGTGATTGAAATTTGAGGATCCGTGTTATCATTGGTAATAGGTAGCGGAACGTTGACGAGAGATGAAGAATTTTTTTTATCCATGTTGGAGGAATTGAGATTCGGACCCGACCGCACCACACACCACGGAGCCCAACGAGTGGGTGTGCAATTGCACACCAGTGGTAGTCGGGTCTATACGCTCACAGTACATTCCTTAGGCAGCATCCACCCTTAACGACGTGCCCAGTAGATGACCGATTGCTTGATCCCTAGCAGTTGATCGAAATCAGAACCACAAGCCGATTGATACACAGGGGAACGCTGTGTACCTCCCGTTTACCCGAAGCCGAGGCCAAATCAATGTGTTGGAGAAGACCCCTCAATTACCAGGATCCCCATTTCCGGGAACACGGGTCTCCACGCACGGCAAACACGTGGGCAGTTTTCCGCCAATAGAAGCTGATGGCACAGAGTGGCCACAGCTTCTGAAGGGGGGCCCTCACTTCCTGAGAAGAAACCACACCGAGGGAGAAGTGAAAGGAAACAGCAGAAGCAGAGAGGAGGGTAGAAAGTAGAGGAGCGAAAGATCGCTGGGGCCCCGGGATTGCGACACCCGTGAAAACCTAAAGAAGGTCTTCCCCCTGAGGGGTACAGCTAAGAGGAGAGGAGGGTAGAACAAAGAAATGCGAAAGATCGCTGGGGCCCCGGGATTGCGACACCCGTAAAGACCTAAAGTAGGTCTTCCCCCTGAGGGGGTCATGAGTGTGGAACTACATTAAAAAGAGTAACTACTTTATTCACACTTTATTCAAGTCCATGCATCGTCGACTGGAAGGAACCAAAAAATCTACACTACAGTCATTGTTGAAGTCTGCGTCATACTTTTAATGACAATTTCATTTCTGATGCATTATATTTGTATTATAAGATAACTTTTATTATATGTTTAGTTTTAAAATTTATTTTTATATGAGCTTTATGTACTGTTGCTGTTGATAATTAATCATGAATACGCTTTATTCAAACGAGCGAAATTCCATCAGTCGGAGCGAATTTTCGATCCTTCCCGTACTTGAAAGTGCACTTCTACTTTAGGAGCATTTATCGATCATTGAGCGGATCGATTTATTTGGTACTTTTCAATTTAATTTAATTTTTTCGTATAGATATCAAAATAACACTTTCAACAATTTAAAAAACCTTTTGGGAATCCCTGAAAGTGAATGATAAGTCTAAAGACATAATTGATAATAACGAATCAATAGAAAGTTTTAAAGAATAGATTCATTGGTAAGAATATTGTAAGTTTTCATAATTGTTTATAATTTTCCATATCATTTGTTAAGTTAAAATATAGTTTAAAAATACGTAAAATGACAAAGTAATTTTATCTGGTCATGTTATCAGAAAGTTGTGATTTTATTTACTTTGCGCTTATAGATTTCAATCTGAAAAAAACCAAAGTATATATTAATTGTATTTATTATTTAATGTTAATAGCCGTTATTACATAAATATTTATTGTAATATATTAAGATATAATCCAGTGCGAGACGCATATCATTGGAATAAATTAAATTAGAAAAACACAATAGCTTTGAATTAATTTGTTTTTTTTTTATTTTCTGTTCATTGTTTAATTGTTATTAATTATTAATAACCAGATGTTTGCAATAAATAAAATTAAAAAGTCTCCCTAATATTGTTTTTTTTTTATCTACAAAGTTATTCTACTGACGTATTGCACAAATGTCTAATTAATAACCAAGTAAGTACACTTACTGTGTTTTTGAATTGGTCAAATATAATTTTTTTCCACGATCCAACAACTTTTTAACCTAGTAAGTTCAATAAATATCACAACACAAGTAAAAATGATATATTTTTTTATTCTGCATGTTGCCATCCTAATCTGTGACAATCAACGGTTAATTTGCTGTGCAAAAATCCATTTCGTGCGACTGAAAAAAAATAGGTTTTATTGATTTTCTGGAAAATTTTTAATTTGTCCCATACTGTATTTTAAAATTGGGCAGCCGAGCATTTTTTAGTTTGTCCTTTCATGCGTCTTTGATCGTAATTTTCTCTTCTTTGAATTAAGCGTAAAGACTACCTGATATGCAAGTTTTTATGCATCACAAGTAATAGTATACGTTATTTGGAAAATATTGGTAAGACTGGCAAATAAGAAAAGAGTGAAACTTCATTTTCCATAGCTGAACATTAACTCAAGTTCCTGAGTTATATGTACAGCTATGGAAAACGGAAGTTCTGTGTAGAAAGATGTTCAAGAAAAAAATGTTCTTTAGTGACATTCTATAGCCTGTTCATCAGGGCAAACATTAAAACTGTTCTTTATCTTTAAAGGGTCACTCAGATTTAAAAAATTGCCAATTTAAAAAAAAAATCGACTGTCTGATAAGCGAACAGAGTTAACTTGGCATATTATAAAAAGTGATTTTGCATTTAATTAAAGTAAGAATGCAATTAAAAATTACTCAAACTTATCCAGTATCTTAAGTTTAACATTACTAAATATATTTTTAATATAAAATAAAATGTGGCTACCTTTACCTAAAAGCATATGAATCATTAAAATATTAATAAGTTTTAAAATAATCTTTAAAAACTATGAAAGTGTAGTAAATAAAAACAGAGAAACACTAACTTTCATCATTTTAGAGATAAGAAGCATCTGGCAATCTAAATGTGCTCCGAGCACCTAGAGCATAAAAGTTACGATCATTCACATAGCTTTCTAGTAGTTCTTTAAAAAGGAACAAAAATGGCCTTTTATATCTTAGCTGCAAGTGCCAATGGAGCGCATTTTTTCATTAAATACTGAAGACTTCTCAGATGTATTAAAGTGTTGAAGTATATTTATAAAGATAAGGTGCCATATATAAAATAAGTTCGTAATTTTAAAAACATAATATAAAATGGAATGGTAAATTGTGTTTCTATAGCATTTAGAGTAAATGTTGCGTAAAGATGTTAAAACAAGTATGTGAGTTTTATTTTCATTCTGTAATATAAAACAAATTGACTCCATGTTTTAAATTACATCTTTAGGTGAAAGTGATGCGAATTTATAAATACCTTGTAGAAGCAGCTTTACACAGCCGGCTGCTAAAACATTCGGCTGAAAGTATGTGCTCAAATCTGCTTACAGGATGCAAAAGAAATACAACTCCTATGCTTAGGGTTGCCAGGTCGCAAAACCAAATAGCCGGACAGACCAGCCAGATTGGCCGGACATTTGGGTAAAAAGGCCGGACAGCCTACAATATTGAGGATTTTCTCTCAGTATTAATAGGTACAACAAAAAAAAATTGTATGTAAAATCAAGCTTTTTTGATTATTACCATGAATCTTGTTAAATTCTAATGAAATATAAATAACATCGAATACCAAATCAGTTCAAGTACTTTATTACTAATCAGCCAAAGTCACCAGTAAAAAGCCTAACACAAGCCAGACACCGTTAAGTTTGGCCGGACACGCAATCAAAAAGCCTATGTCCGGCTTTATCCGGACGCCTGACAACGCTACCTATGCTCATGTTGTTGTTCTCATTGTTAGATAATTCCGTGTGTCGAGTCATTAATAGATCTTTCAGATGCATACTTTAATACTGAAGAAATTTCCAACGATGTTAAACCAATTTCAGTTTCTATCGGTGGTTATGCGGCCACGAAAGTTTTAAAACACCAAAATTGTTTTGAATGCAAGTCATTTCTGCAAATAAACAAAGAAGTATCAGTTGATTTTGACTCATCCTATGACTCTGTAAGGGATTTATACAGGGGGAAATTACTCTTCCTACTGAATGGGTTGCTTCAACAGTTTCTATTGTTTTGTACCTTATGATTGATATTTGTAATAATAATGAAGATATTTTCTTAAGAACGGGAAAACAAGTTTCTGTTTTAAATAAATTACCTTTTAGAAGGACTACAATATCAATTAGAAACAAATCTTAAATTATTATGATTCTTTCATTACAAAAGTATTTAAATACTAATTTTCCATTCAATAAATGTATAACCGATCATGTCGATTTAAGCTTTTTTACTTTTCGTGCATTACTATTTGCATTTATTTGGCCATCATACAGTTAAATAGATCAGAACATAAACCTTTTGATAATATCTAAAACAGCTGCATTGCAAATACAAATAAGTTAAGCAAAGTTCTATTGATTGTAAGCAAAATTTTAATTAGTAATTCAATTAAAGAAAAAAATGATGGCCAAATAAATGCAAAGAGTAATGCACGAAAAGTAAAATAGCTTAAATCGACTTAATCGGTTATACATTTATTGAATGGAAAATTAATATTTAAATACTTGTGTAATGAAAGAATTATAATAATTTAAGATTTGCTTCTCATATATATTGTAGTCCTTCTAAAAGATATTGATAGCATGTATTATCATGCTTACTCAGATAAAAGTTGGATTATTTTATTTGTACGTAAAAATAATTTATGTACGACAGTATTAAAAATAGATTGAGATTCTTATTTCTGAGACATTATTGCTGATATGCTATTTAAATTTATTTATATTGAAAATTTGATTTACTAAAAATGTTTTATCAGATAAGGTTATATTTTATTTTAATCAAGTTTGTATAGGCATTGGGTATAGTACTAAAAGTGGAGGAAATGTAGGTGATTGACAATTTTTTTCAGAATAAAAACAAGAAAAGAGTATTTTTATTAATTTATTTTGTGTTTTCCTTCTTTTTTTTTGTATAAAATATTTAAGTTACTCATATTTTTGCTAAAAGTAGCTATAAATCTTTCTAAAAATGGGACAATCAACAAATTTAGTAATGTGGGGATATATTCAAGAATAAATGTAACTGAAAAAGAATGTTCATCTTTATGAGCGAGATTAATCTTTATTCTAAAAAAATATGATCGTTTTATCAGAAATTAAATTTTTTTAAAAACTAAAACAGCCGTATTTATAACTTCGTTAACCAAATCACTTATCATGGGGCGAGATATAACGGAATTCTAGTGTGAAACATAATTTTAAATTAATTCATCCAGAATTGCAGAACTTCTGTCAATGTAGGTCTAAAAATAAATCGTTTTAAAGCATTATTTGTATTTGAGTAAGACCAAGTGTATGAAAAGGGCAGATCCTTTACTAAGAGTCACGTGACTTAATCTAGGTGTGACCACTGGAGCCTGTCTTTTTCGTCAGCCACGGCCCAAACAGGATGGCACTTCGGGCACTCTCATTTGGCCGTTTTCGTACTGATGCAAGTTTATATTTATTCATACACAAAACATGCAATACCTTGGTGAAGAGCATGAATACGACGTTAATAGCTGCCAGGCTTCTCTGAAGTGTGTAAATTGTTCGGGTGTACATGCAGCTACGGCTAAACATGCCTGTTTTTTGAGAAAGAGGAGAAAATTATGTAGTTTAAAGCGATGTAAACTGTCTCACCTTAGCTGAAGCGAGGAGACGTTTCGCATCCCCTCCTACTTTTGCAGAAGTTATCAACCAGTGGCGGATCCACGGGGGGGGGGCTCTGGGGGCTCGAGCCCACCCCAGAGCTAGAAATACACTATGTATTATGGAAGTTAAAAAAAATTGTAAATTTTCACATGAACTGAAATTTAAGAAAGTAACACTGCATATACAGTTTACTCTCTGTTTAACGACGATCTCTATCCAAAGACGATTTTTCAAAGACCCAGCAACTCCAACGTAAAAAATTGCTATTCAAAGACGACGTCGTTTCTGTTTAACGACGATTTTTTTTTTCATCTTACGCTACAGGAACAGGGGGAAATTTTTTTAAGAGTGTGAAAAAAGTGTCGGGGAATGTCAAAAGTGTAATTCGCAAGACAATCTCAACTACCTGAGTGTATTCTCAAAGGTATTTTAGAAGCCAAGAGAAAATTCTTGAAGCAGCACAAAAATTTAGTTCGGGAACCAAATCCAAACGGCCGAAAAGTCAATGTGGCTGATTGGAAGAGTTTTCCAAGGTACTTCTGTATGCAAATGGTTGCATGAAGCAAGAGCATCCAACATTCTAATTTCTGGGCCCCACCATGGCCGAGTGGATAAAACACTCGACATGATAGACGGCTGAAGTGTGAAGATCCCGCGTTTGGGCCTATCGCGTGGCTGTCGATCTAACTATCTCTATATAACTGTCGATTTAACTAACTATATCGAGTTTTTCCAGATGGTTTTCTCCAGATTTAACGTAAATACACCTAAGAACCTCTGAGAAAATCCTCCGACCAAGGCAATCGCCCCAGAATGCAGATACGTCTAGTATAGGCTTGCTACATAACATCACATAACACATAACTCCAATTTCTGGAGGCCCGACGAGTGGCTGAGAGCATAGCGCTCGCAACTGGGACAAGAAAAGTGCCTGGTTCAAACTCGGGTCGGGTCCGTCAATCTAGCCGTTCGGAGTCTTTCGCAGTTTTCTCTGAGACTTCTCATAAATACGGATTAAGACCCCTTAGAAAAAACCCCACGTAGGGCACTCCGTACTCAGCCTAGATCCCTCATGTAGATAATTGTTCGTATTACCAAAATAAAATAAAATCAAGCAATTAATGCAGTGCTGTTACTCTGGCAGAAAAATTTGGAATGCAAAATTTTCAGGCTACGGCTTGTTAGCTAGAAAAACTCATAAATGGAAGCTGACGCATTTCACATTTGAGAAAATCTGGAAGAAAGAATAACGGGAAGGCGAAACAACTGACTCATTTCGATTTTCTTGAAACCTAATTTTATTGTATTTCTCTTTTTTACTACCTTTTTTAAGGTAACTTAAGATAATTTGGATAAAATAACATAATGATAATAAAAGTAACATCTTTAAACACGCCAATATTTCGAGAAAAATATTCACAGTCCTAAGAATGTAAAGTGTAAAGGGTTGGTGTTGGTGCAGTAGGATTACGGCCAATTATCTGCACATGGAATCTAAGCCGATAGGTGGGGTGCACTCAGTGGTGGTCTTTCTAAGGGGTCCTAACCCTTATTTACTTATATTAAGTTTCGGAGGAAAGCACGGAAAACTCTGAACAGCTAAGTCGGCGGACGCGAACTGGTTTTGAACCAGGCATCTTCCAAAGTGTAAAGGGAAATGTTATTCATTTACAAATTCTGTTTATGGAAGATCTCTATTTCAGGATGATTTTTCACATTTTACGGTTCCTTGAAAGTCGTTAAATATAGAGCCAACTATACATATATACATATACCAAGAATATTTACACCAATACTTATTGAATCCTTGTGGACTAAACATAATTTCTCTATTTACAAAAATGATAGAGCTTTTATTTTTAATCAGAAGGAGGGGCCAATTATATTGACTCGCTATCGCCACAGTGGCTGGAGCACAGTTCCTAGTTTTATTTGTACAGTGGAACCTGTCTAATGGGACTACCCTTGGGAAGAACAAAACTGGTCACCTTACAAAGGTGGTAAAGTGTGATGGTTGTAAAGGAAATTGCATTTAAGTTGACACTATAGACAGACGAACTCTTTACCAAGGTGGTCACTATAGCAGGTTCCACCGTATTTGAATGGACGACGGCACACTGATACGGGTAAAAAAATCTTCCGTTGCTCTCTCCATTTTATAGGGGACGGAGTTTGCGGTTTAGTGCAGAAATCATTTTATCGGTAAACCCCGAATTATCATTAAAAAGTCGTAAAATTCGCGACAAGAATGCCCTCTTACACACTGCAGTCACGTTAGACATAGCGGCAATCAGAATCAGCATCGGCCGTAAGTGACGTTGAAGCATCGACGAACAATCCAACCCTCCGCAATTTGAACAGCTTTCATTCTTTCAACTGCTCTCATAAGTTGTCCACACCACTCCGACGTATGGGTACAAATCCTCATTATAAAAGTAAAACATATTCTAAGATATCAGACAAAGCGAGTACTTGGTCTGGTTTAAAAAAAGAAAGCTCAAATTGTAAATAGCAGGAAATAGTGATAATAGTTGTAAATAGCAATTGAAGTTGGTTTATCCTCACAGAAAAGGATGGGAATTACTTAGTCTGGAAAACTTAATGTCATCCTAAAATGCGAAAATGTATGCTGTGAACACTGTATATTGCACGGTGGCTGTGAAATGGGTTCAATAATGCATTCAGCAATTATACTCTGTACACACTAAAATGCTAATGGGTAGGGCCAGCGAACAACAACATGAATAAAGGTTTCGTTGCTGATTAGCCACGTCTTGTCGTCTCTACAAGGGTTAAGGCGACATTTTTCTGGCGAAATTTACGACTTTTAATGACCAGTCGGTATTTACCAACAAAAGATTAATGTGTTAAACTGGAAACCCTGTCCCACCACACAATGGAGAGAGCAACGGAACATGTTTTTCCCGTATCAGTCACGTCGTCCATTGAAACGCATAAAGCACGTGGCTTATGAGCATCGGCCTTAACTTGATCGGTATAGTGAGCACGATAGCCACCCCCCCCCCCTTCCGAGTTTTCTTTCAACGGCTCTTGCAGCAGACATCATACTTATTTAGTTGTGATATACCATGTCTAATTATACACTGGGAGAAAAAGTATTGGGAAATCAATGTATCATCCTAATGAAAAACGGAGCCCCCCCAAGATGGTTTCTCTGGATCCGCCCCTGTTGTCAACTCTTACCAACCAGTAAAACAGTAAGGATTCAATCTACTCAAAGTTCGTGAACAAGTTGACTCAATACTACAAGCGGCGTTCAGCCAACTTATTACGACTGCTTCAGAGATCATAAACCAACAAATGACATCTCTTAACTCTTATGGTCTCATGGTGTAAAAAATTGCTTACCATGATCAAATCATACTCTCATAGCCAAGACGCCTAGAAACGCAGGTGTGTCGAGGAAAAGCGTATTTAAAATCTGAAACACTTTCAGATTTTAAATACGCACTATAGTGCTACATATTAAAAGCACATCTTAATTTTCATCGTCACTATTTTCGTTCCTTATTCCATTAAGTTGGAAAGGATATTCATGAATGTGCCGTATTTTGCTTCCTTGTTTCATAAAACCCATCTTTAAAATCGAAATCTATCTTAAAATCGCCTACTTAAACTATTTTACAATCTTCGCCAAGTATATTACAACTATACTTCACCGTTTTAAATATTGGTTCGAATGTGCATCATAATCCAAGAGCGTGGCGTATTTGTCTTTCTTGGATTGATTCCTACTTTAACGCCCAGACTCTCGCCGAGGTGGCGATCATTAAACATATGCAGTATCCATGACGATATTGTGTATTTATGTGGCAATGGTAATTTAAAATTAAAATAGCGATTTGGAACAACTGTAAGTACAGCATTCCGTTACATTTTTATCTTGGGTTGCCAATTAATGTAGTTTTAATAATCAAGTGTCTTCAAATTCCTTAACTGGTGCGTTTATCGCTCATTTGTTCACTTTAGTTTTCATCTAGTCCTTTTCGGGGCATTGAAACTTGTGCATAACTTCTAGAGACACATAACTGCAAAGCTCGCTAAGTGCGGGGAATTTTTAGGTTGGCGAGATTAGGGGCGTTAAAATAGGAATCAACTCTTTCTTGAACCATAAAACCCAACTTTGGAATCGAAATCTATCTTAAAATCCCCTAATGAAACTGTTTTACAATCTTCGCCAGGCATATTCGAACTATAGGCATATTCCAACTATATCGCGTAGACATATTTTAAATTCTGTTTGGAATGGGCATCATAATCCATGGGTGTACTCTGTTTTCCTTCTTCTTTCCATAAAACACTTCTTCAGAATAGAAATCTATATTAAAATATCCTACCAAAACTCTTTACAAATTTTCGCCAGGCATACTCAAACTATACTTCACCTTTATGAATACCATTTGGAAAGTATCATAATCTGTGAGTGTACCGTATTTGTCTTCTCTGTTCTATCAAACACTTCTTCGGAATTAAAATATACTTAAATCGCCTATTAAAACCATGTTACAATATTCCACAGGCGTTTTCTGACTATATTCAAAATATATTTATAAAAATTGAAAAGTGATACGGCGCGTAGACAAATCGTGTCTACACCAAAAACCGCGATTGAGCAAAATAGCACTCAAGTGCTAAAAACCGAATGGCTTTTTCTCTCTGACGATGACTTTGAGTTCCCGATAGGGATGGATGCGAGATGATTTTTTGTGAGACGAGACAAACATTTTTAAAATTACGATATAGGGATTTTGCGAGACGAAACAAAGCTTTTAGGCTGTTTTGCGAGATGCGAGACGCCTATTTTTCGTCTCGCGTCCATTCCTAGTTGCCGAATGCTTCGGCAATGGTGACGAGCGATAATGGCTGAAATGTGGAATTTTTTTTCTGCAATCAATAGCTTAGCGTGCCAAAGCTGTACTTCGTACCAGTCTGCTAAATCTTCCTCACTCCCTTCCCGTTTTTCTATCATTTTTTAAGGTGAGGGCTGGCTTTGCTGTTTCTCCGTATTTATTTGTTCACAAACACTGAGCTACCTCATCTAGTTTAATTGCAGTGGCTTCCGGTCTAAATTTAACTGGCTTCGGCATAAATTTTTTCAGTCAACCCTTGGTATAGTTCTCGGAGAAACTTTTTTGTCTTCCTTAGATTCTTTCTCCTCCCCTCGGTATGCCGTTCACCGTAGTGATGGTGCTTCTCGGCCTGGTAGCAGCGTGCTTTCCATATTTCAAAACCATGTACCGTCTTTCTTTTGCCCTTCCTCTGCCTCCTGTACCTTCTTCCGTTGAAGCTTTTGTTAGCAAATTTCGGCAGAATAATACCTGAGTCACCCTTGTTAGCGTCTGTGTTCCTTCTGGTGTTTTTAATGCCGAGTGGCATAACACCCTGCTCAATTTTATTGATCCCCCTCTCATAATCCTCGGCGACAATAATATCAGTTAAAATCCTACTTCATTAATCACATGATTGCTTGTATTGGCTGGTCCATAAAAAATGTCACTCTTCTCAACACCCGTGACACCACTCATCTCACTCCCCACGGTCAAGACACTATTCTAAACCTTGTTTTCTTTTGCAGTGATCTGTTTCCCAATCTCACGTACTTTGCTCATATGGACTCTTTCAATTCAGAACATCATTTTTATTATCTTTGAAGCCTAGTTTGGCTCCCTTCCCCATACCTGCTATGTTTCTTTCATTAACTGGACTGAAGCTGCTCAAAGAAAGTCTTCCTCGACGCAGTCGGCTCCTTCCATTCCGCTTTCTCGCAGATTGCCAGTGACTGTCGTTTATGTAAGCCCCGTATCTCTTCCCTCCCTTCGTAGTGGGATCTTGGCTGCCAAATCCTCCAGAAGCGAAAGCGCCAACTTCTTTGTCAAGCCTCTTTTCACTGCAGCCAAACTGTACGTTTGGTTTCCAGTCTTCTTCGTAGACGAATTAAAACTCCTTCGAGGCATTTTTGGAACTCTATGTGCCTTTAGGTCTATCAGAACAGCGGTATTTTTAAACTGTTACGAAGGCTGCAACGTTGTTATCATGACACCACCGAGAACGTCCTTTTCTCCTCTCCAGATGTCCTTTCCCGTCTCCATGCAACACGCTGATGGCTTTGTATACTTTTTCAGTACTGCCCCCCACGATCAGGATAGTCCGTAGAACATCAGCGGCAGCAATGCTCTTTTCAATGAGTACTTTTTGGTCCGCGAACTGGACGCGGTCATCCGCAGAACCCAACCTCCTTCCCCGGTTAAAGACGGAGTCAGCATCAAGATGTTAATGTACTTAACAGACGTACAATTATGTAAACTATTGGATCTCATACAATGCTGGTTTCCAAAGCGGTGAGGTCCCGTCTCAGTGCAGATCTAGTCTCATTCTTCCGATCGAGATACCGGGCAAACCCGCCAACCCATTTTGAGTCCTACCATACCATCGCCCTGACTTAGGTTTTAGGTGAACTTTGCAAGAGAAGGACCGCAGGTAGAGGTCTGCGCCGCACGGAAATTCGCGGCGGCGGCGTAACGACCTCAGAAAATCGGCCGCGGCGTGGGAAATTTTTTGTAAAAGAGCATAATGAAAATGGGTGTGTGCGTACACACACACATATGTATAAATTGGCGCTAAAGATTTTTTTAAGACTAGAATGAAGACAATTTTTATGAAAACTAGTTTTTAGTATGATGTTATTCTGCGATTATGGCCAATTAGCTGCACGTGGGCTCTAGGCCGAGGGGGTGGGGTATAGAGATCACGACTGTGTTCGGGCTCGGGTGGGCTCAATTATTTGTTTTTAATTTGTACAAATTGCAAAATTAATGTTATTCTATCGATGAAGTAATCTACTATTATTAGGTTGTAACGAAAGTTTTCAGCCACTGCAAGTATTGTCTGCACAAGCAGTTCGCGTTGGTGTCTTTGCCAATATTTTGCGAAACTATTTTTGTTATTTGAAAGAAAAAGACTTGTTTTACAGCACTACGTTGTGAAATCTGTAAAAAAATATCGTTATGATTAAGTATTAGGTGTCTGAAATGGAACTATCACGCTACCAGATTGAACCATCATTTACTCTCAGTTCTGTTGCAAAAAGTTAGCTACAGAATGACACCGAATGATGTGTACAGCTTAAGGTACTAGTGTTGTATCATATGACACTGTGAAGATTTGGTACCGAAAGTTCAAAAAAGAGGACTGGGACATTAAAGCGGCAGAGCGCTTTGGCCGGTCTAATGATGCTGATGAGACCCGCCTATGACAATCTGTGGAAGAAGATAAAATATTCATCCACTCGAGAGTTAGCTAAAAGAGTTAGACTTTAGTGCCATGTCCATTAGTCGCGCTAAGCATCGCATTAAATTGGCATATAAGGTCAATAGCTGGGTACCGTGTGAGCTGACTCAAGCAAATCTGGCGGAAAACTTTCGTTACAACCTGATATTTATCTATTAGTTGTAATTTCGAGCTCTGAATCTAACTTAAATAATATAGGGTAGGCGGGCTACAATTAAAAGTCCTCGGACTCGGGCTTAAAAAATGAGCCCGAACTCATCTCTAGTGGTTTGCCCTTCGTGGGGTCTCCCTTAGGGGTCCTCACGCGAATCTACGCTAAGTTGCGGAGGAAAGCACGGAACACTTACAAAGGTCAGGTCGGCGGACGCGACCTAGTTTTGAACCAGGCACCTTCCGTCTCCCAGTTCAGAGTTGTAAGGTTCCTCTTGATATCACGTTGACAGTCTTGTGAGGACTCCTCCGACCGCCGTGTTCAAGATGGTAAACGAACTTGGTGCGTTCTTGAGTGGGAAATGTTTGCAAACCATCACCCGAATGAATTCGCTGTTGCGATTGAACTGAAGAGAATATACTTCTGTAGTCTCCCTACAAAAACTGTGAGTTGGACACGAGGAGTGCGCGGTGCGTCCAGCACGTGAAGAGATGACCCATGTGGGGGTTGTTATTTTAACTGCTAATGAGATACTCCGAGCAAGGAGTTTTTGTGGATTTTATTTTATTTTGTTTAATAAAGTGTCAGTGTGAAATTTATGTAATTATTGTAAATGGCTGGAAAAAACATATGTTAACCCAGAAAGACTGGTTATCTGGTGGCCGTATCCTGAAGACGTTACAGACATTTATAACCGGTGTCAGAAGTGGGATCGTGTCTACGGGGAGAGCTTTGCTTGATCACGCAAGTTCGTAAACTCGCCCACTGAGTTGTGTCAACAAGTGGAGACAGTTGGGGAATTTTTCAGCCTAGCGGAAGCTGTGATTTGTGAGTTTGTGTCTACAAGTGAAGACGAACATTTTCATCCTGGCAGATTTGTGAGATATATACCATCGGATTCAAGTAAAATTCCAAGGTAATTTGAGAGCTCCATCCCGGTAAAAGAAATGTGTGAGTGATTATCAACGAGGAGTGAATTTGTGTACCACCGGGTGTAAGTGGATTTTCCGAGTTACGGGTCATATTTATTAGAGGAAATCGTGCCTTTCGCGTGTGGAATGACCGTGCTAAGGTAGGCTTGTTAAGAATGTATTTTGTGTTGATGTTTTAAATTCAGGCATTGAACTGTGTTGTTTTTGGAGCTTTTAAATGGATGTAAGATGTTATGTATGAATTTTATGATAAATTTTAGTAAGTGTTGACTTATGCACATGTGCTCTCATAGTCAGTTGTTTTGTATAGATATATATTTCATTGTATGGAATAATTTTGTAAAATTGGGAATTTATATATATATATATATAGGATAAGAAACATGGCCTACCTTGCAAAAAAGCGCAAAGCCGATTTGGTAACTTTGGCTTTTGAATTGGGAGTAGATACCGATCAGACTGATAGGGTTAAAGACATTATAACGAAAATTACAACGTCCGTGGATTACAAGGAAGAGTATGTCAAAAATATGATTGAGCAGATTGAGGATGAGCAAAGAGAGAGGGCGGAAAATCTAAAAGCGGAGCGCGAATATGAGCTAGAACGTTTGAAATTGACAAATGTAGATATGAGTAGTCTGACCTCTTCGCGTGACGAGCTGGGCAGAGTTACGCGGGAATTCAAAAACTTCATGCAAGGGTTTGACCCGAACACCTCGGACATTTCTTTATATTTAGTTATGTTTGAGCGGCAGGCTAAAAAGGCTCAGGTGGACAAGGCTGATTATGTCTCTCACCTTATACCGCTTTTGCCCATAGAAATCGCGGAAATTATTATTAGAGAACCCGAGGAAAGCGCTGAGGACTATCAGTATATAAAGTAAGTGTTGCTGGAACGCTTTAAATTAAAGCCTGAAACCTTTATAATTAAATTTACCCAGCACCAAAGACGCGTGGGGGCATTGTGGAAGGATCTGGTATTTGAGCTCGGTTGGTTGGTTGGTTGGTTTGGTATTTTTGGCACAAGGTCCAGAAAGGACATACTGCGCCAGGCCAACTTATTACGACTGCTTCAGAGATCATAAATCAACAAATGACAACTCTTAACTCTTATGGTCTCATGGTGTAAAAAATTGCTTACCATGATCAAATCATACTCTCATAGCCAAGACGCCTAGAAACGCAGGTGTGTCGAGGAAAAGCGTATTTAAAATCTGAAACACTTTCAGATTTTAAATACGCACTATAGTGCTACATATTAAAAGCACATCTTAATTTTCATCGTCACTATTTTCGTTCCTTATTCCATTAAGTTGGAAAGGATATTCATGAATGTGCCGTATTTTGCTTCCTTGTTTCATAAAACCCATCTTTAAAATCGAAATCTATCTTAAAATCGCCTACTTAAACTATTTTACAATCTTCGCCAAGTATATTACAACTATACTTCACCGTTTTAAATATTGGTTCGAATGTGCATCATAATCCAAGAGCGTGGCGTATTTGTCTTTCTTGGATTGATTCCTACTTTAACGCCCAGACTCTCGCCGAGGTGGCGATCATTAAACATATGCAGTATCCATGACGATATTGTGTATTTATGTGGCAATGGTAATTTAAAATTAAAATAGCGATTTGGAACAACTGTAAGTACAGCATTCCGTTACATTTTTATCTTGGGTTGCCAATTAATGTAGTTTTAATAATCAAGTGTCTTCAAATTCCTTAACTGGTGCGTTTATCGCTCATTTGTTCACTTTAGTTTTCATCTAGTCCTTTTCGGGGCATTGAAACTTGTGCATAACTTCTAGAGACACATAACTGCAAAGCTCGCTAAGTGCGGGGAATTTTTAGGTTGGCGAGATTAGGGGCGTTAAAATAGGAATTAACTCTTTCTTGAACCATAAAACCCAACTTTGGAATCGAAATCTATCTTAAAATCCCCTAATGAAACTGTTTTACAATCTTCGCCAGGCATATTCGAACTATAGGCATATTCCAACTATATCGCGTAGACATATTTTAAATTCTGTTTGGAATGGGCATCATAATCCATGGGTGTACTGTGTTTTCCTTCTTCTTTCCATAAAACACTTCTTCAGAATAGAAATCTATATTAAAATATCCTACCAAAACTCTTTACAAATTTTCGCCAGGCATACTCAAACTATACTTCACCTTTATGAATACCATTTGGAAAGTGTATCATAATCTGTGAGTGTACCGTATTTGTCTTCTCTGTTCTATCAAACACTTCTTCGGAATTAAAATATACTTAAATCGCCTATTAAAACCATGTTACAATATTCCACAGGCGTTTTCTGACTATATTCAAAATATATTTATAAAAATTGAAAAGTGATACGGCGCGTAGACAAATCGTGTCTACACCAAAAACCGCGATTGAGCAAAATAGCACTCAAGTGCTAAAAACCGAATGGCTTTTTCTCTCTGACGATGACTTTGAGTTCCCGATAGGGATGGATGCGAGATGATTTTTTGTGAGACGAGACAAACATTTTTAAAATTACGATATAGGGATTTTGCGAGACGAAACAAAGCTTTTAGGCTGTTTTGCGAGATGCGAGACGCCTATTTTTCGTCTCGCGTCCATTCCTAGTTGCCGAATGCTTCGGCAATGGTGACGAGCGATAATGGCTGAAATGTGGAATTTTTTTTCTGCAATCAATAGCTTAGCGTGCCAAAGCTGTACTTCGTACCAGTCTGCTAAATCTTCCTCACTCCCTTCCCGTTTTTCTATCATTTTTTAAGGTGAGGGCTGGCTTTGCTGTTTCTCCGTATTTATTTGTTCACAAACACTGAGCTACCTCATCTAGTTTAATTGCAGTGGCTTCCGGTCTAAATTTAACTGGCTTCGGCATAAATTTTTTCAGTCAACCCTTGGTATAGTTCTCGGAGAAACTTTTTTGTCTTCCTTAGATTCTTTCTCCTCCCCTCGGTATGCCGTTCACCGTAGTGATGGTGCTTCTCGGCCTGGTAGCAGCGTGCTTTCCATATTTCAAAACCATGTACCGTCTTTCTTTTTCCCTTCCTCTGCCTCCTGTACCTTCTTCCGTTGAAGCTTTTGTTAGCAAATTTCGGCAGAATAATACCTGAGTCACCCTTGTTAGCGTCTGTGTTCCTTCTGGTGTTTTTAATGCCGAGTGGCATAACACCCTGCTCAATTTTATTGATCCCCCTCTCATAATCCTCGGCGACAATAATATCAGTTAAAATCCTACTTCATTAATCACATGATTGCTTGTATTGGCTGGTCCATAAAAAATGTCACTCTTCTCAACACCCGTGACACCACTCATCTCACTCCCCACGGTCAAGACACTATTCTAAACCTTGTTTTCTTTTGCAGTGATCTGTTTCCCAATCTCACGTACTTTGCTCATATGGACTCTTTCAATTCAGAACATCATTTTTATTATCTTTGAAGCCTAGTTTGGCTCCCTTCCCCATACCTGCTATGTTTCTTTCATTAACTGGACTGAAGCTGCTCAAAGAAAGTCTTCCTCGACGCAGTCGGCTCCTTCCATTCCGCTTTCTCGCAGATTGCCAGTGACTGTCGTTTATGTAAGCCCCGTATCTCTTCCCTCCCTTCGTAGTGGGATCTTGGCTGCCAAATCCTCCAGAAGCGAAAGCGCCAACTTCTTTGTCAAGCCTCTTTTCACTGCAGCCAAACTGTACGTTTGGTTTCCAGTCTTCTTCGTAGACGAATTAAAACTCCTTCGAGGCATTTTTGGAACTCTATGTGCCTTTAGGTCTATCAGAACAGCGGTATTTTTAAACTGTTACGAAGGCTGCAACGTTGTTATCATGACACCACCGAGAACGTCCTTTTCTCCTCTCCAGATGTCCTTTCCCGTCTCCATGCAACACGCTGATGGCTTTGTATACTTTTTCAGTACTGCCCCCCACGATCAGGATAGTCCGTAGAACATCAGCGGCAGCAATGCTCTTTTCAATGAGTACTTTTTGGTCCGCGAACTGGACGCGGTCATCCGCAGAACCCAACCTCCTTCCCCGGTTAAAGACGGAGTCAGCATCAAGATGTTAATGTACTTAACAGACGTACAATTATGTAAACTATTGGATCTCATACAATGCTGGTTTCCAAAGCGGTGAGGTCCCGTCTCAGTGCAGATCTAGTCTCATTCTTCCGATCGAGATACCGGGCAAACCCGCCAACCCATTTTGAGTCCTACCATACCATCGCCCTGACTTAGGTTTTAGGTGAACTTTGCAAGAGAAGGACCGCAGGTAGAGGTCTGCGCCGCACGGAAATTCGCGGCGGCGGCGTAACGACCTCAGAAAATCGGCCGCGGCGTGGGAAATTTTTTGTAAAAGAGCATAATGAAAATGGGTGTGTGCGTACACACACACATATGTATAAATTGGCGCTAAAGATTTTTTTAAGACTAGAATGAAGACAATTTTTATGAAAACTAGTTTTTAGTATGATGTTATTCTGCGATTATGGCCAATTAGCTGCACGTGGGCTCTAGGCCGAGGGGGTGGGGTATAGAGATCACGACTGTGTTCGGGCTCGGGTGGGCTCAATTATTTGTCTTTAATTTGTACAAATTGCAAAATTAATGTTATTCTATCGATGAAGTAATCTACTATTATTAGGTTGTAACGAAAGTTTTCAGCCACTGCAAGTATTGCCTGCACAAGCAGTTCGCGTTGGTGTCTTTGCCAATATTTTGCGAAACTATTTTTGTTATTTGAAAGAAAAAGACTTGTTTTACAGCACTACGTTGTGAAATCTGTAAAAAAATATCGTTATGATTAAGTATTAGGTGTCTGAAATGGAACTATCACGCTACCAGATTGAACCATCATTTACTCTCAGTTCTGTTGCAAAAAGTTAGCTACAGAATGACACCGAATGATGTGTACAGCTTAAGGTACTAGTGTTGTATCATATGACACTGTGAAGATTTGGTACCGAAAGTTCAAAAAAGAGGACTGGGACATTAAAGCGGCAGAGCGCTTTGGCCGGTCTAATGATGCTGATGAGACCCGCCTATGACAATCTGTGGAAGAAGATAAAATATTCATCCACTCGAGAGTTAGCTAAAAGAGTTAGACTTTAGTGCCATGTCCATTAGTCGCGCTAAGCATCGCATTAAATTGGCATATAAGGTCAATAGCTGGGTACCGTGTGAGCTGACTCAAGCAAATCTGGCGGAAAACTTTCGTTACAACCTGATATTTATCTATTAGTTGTAATTTCGAGCTCTGAATCTAACTTAAATAATATAGGGTAGGCGGGCTACAATTAAAAGTCCTCGGACTCGGGCTTAAAAAATGAGCCCGAACTCATCTCTAGTGGTTTGCCCTTCGTGGGGTCTCCCTTAGGGGTCCTCACGCGAATCTACGCTAAGTTGCGGAGGAAAGCACGGAACACTGACAAAGGTCAGGTCGGCGGACGCGACCTAGTTTTGAACCAGGCACCTTCCGTCTCCCAGTTCAGAGTTGTAAGGTTCCTCTTGATATCACGTTGACAGTCTTGTGAGGACTCCTCCGACCGCCGTGTTCAAGATGGTAAACGAACTTGGTGCGTTCTTGAGTGGGAAATGTTTGCAAACCATCACCCGAATGAATTCGCTGTTGCGATTGAACTGAAGAGAATATACTTCTGTAGTCTCCCTACAAAAACTGTGAGTTGGACACGAGGAGTGCGCGGTGCGTCCAGCACGTGAAGAGATGACCCATGTGGGGGTTGTTATTTTAACTGCTAATGAGATACTCCGAGCAAGGAGTTTTTGTGGATTTTATTTTATTTTGTTTAATAAAGTGTCAGTGTGAAATTTATGTAATTATTGTAAATGGCTGGAAAAAACATATGTTAACCCAGAAAGACTGGTTATCTGGTGGCCGTATCCTGAAGACGTTACAGACATTTATAACCGGTGTCAGAAGTGGGATCGTGTCTACGGGGAGAGCTTTGCTTGATCACGCAAGTTCGTAAACTCGCCCACTGAGTTGTGTCAACAAGTGGAGACAGTTGGGGAATTTTTCAGCCTAGCGGAAGCTGTGATTTGTGAGTTTGTGTCTACAAGTGAAGACGAACATTTTCATCCTGGCAGATTTGTGAGATATATACCATCGGATTCAAGTAAAATTCCAAGGTAATTTGAGAGCTCCATCCCGGTAAAAGAAATGTGTGAGTGATTATCAACGAGGAGTGAATTTGTGTACCACCGGGTGTAAGTGGATTTTCCGAGTTACGGGTCATATTTATTAGAGGAAATCGTGCCTTTCGCGTGTGGAATGACCGTGCTAAGGTAGGCTTGTTAAGAATGTATTTTGTGTTGATGTTTTAAATTCAGGCATTGAACTGTGTTGTTTTTGGAGCTTTTAAATGGATGTAAGATGTTATGTATGAATTTTATGATAAATTTTAGTAAGTGTTGACTTATGCACATGTGCTCTCATAGTCAGTTGTTTTGTATAGATATATATTTCATTGTATGGAATAATTTTGTAAAATTGGGAATTTATATATATATATATATAGGATAAGAAACATGGCCTACCTTGCAAAAAAGCGCAAAGCCGATTTGGTAACTTTGGCTTTTGAATTGGGAGTAGATACCGATCAGACTGATAGGGTTAAAGACATTATAACGAAAATTACAACGTCCGTGGATTACAAGGAAGAGTATGTCAAAAATATGATTGAGCAGATTGAGGATGAGCAAAGAGAGAGGGCGGAAAATCTAAAAGCGGAGCGCGAATATGAGCTAGAACGTTTGAAATTGACAAATGTAGATATGAGTAGTCTGACCTCTTCGCGTGACGAGCTGGGCAGAGTTACGCGGGAATTAAAAAACTTCATGCAAGGGTTTGACCCGAACACCTCGGACATTTCTTTATATTTAGTTATGTTTGAGCGGCAGGCTAAAAAGGCTCAGGTGGACAAGGCTGATTATGTCTCTCACCTTATACCGCTTTTGCCCATAGAAATCGCGGAAATTATTATTAGAGAACCCGAGGAAAGCGCTGAGGACTATCAGTATATAAAGTAAGTGTTGCTGGAACGCTTTAAATTAAAGCCTGAAACCTTTATAATTAAATTTACCCAGCACCAAAGACGCGTGGGGGCATTGTGGAAGGATCTGGTATTTGAGCTCGGTTGGTTGGTTGGTTGGTTGGTATTTTTGGCACAAGGTCCAGAAAGGACATACTGCGCCAGACGTTGAGTTAAATAAAGATGTGTTCAGTATAGAAGGTGTCATAAAACCTAGTAAAAGCTAAAATGTAAAGGTGATAAGGGAGACAAGTAAAATTAAAAAGTAGATAAAAGAGGTAAAACTAAAGGCATATGGATGGGGGCTCCCATCCTGATGCCAGTCAGGCTAAAGTGGACATTTCATACTGAATAAAATATGTTGGTGCGCCGAAGAAAGGCAAACAAGTTATGGTGTGGGATATCACCCAATAGGTCGTCTAGTTTAGGATGAGAAGAGTTAAAAAATATTTGGTAAAGATCATTAAAAGCAGAGCAAGAGGTTAAAAGATGATGTATGCTAAGTTGAGTATGACAATGTGGGCATTCAGGAGCAGGTTCACCCAAAAGGAGGTACTTATGGGTTAGTCTTGTATGGCCAATGCGAAGGCGAGTGAGAGTGACATCATGCTTGCGGTACGGTTGAGTGGACCAGTGGGTAAGGGCTGGCCGGATAGAGTGAAGTTTGTTTTGGGTTTCACAGTCCCATATGTGATTCCAAGTGCCTTTTGTTAGGGAAGAGATGCCAGATTTTATATCCGTATAGGGCAGATCACAGTTATATGGGACGGTAGAATGCCTGGCCAAAGAATCTGCTTTTTCATTTCCGGGAATCCCAATATGGCTAGGTACCCAGCAGTAGAGGATAATGTATCCACGGTCCATGAGTCTCTTGTGCATGCGTAAGACTTTCAAAATATAACTATGAGTGAGGGAGCCGGATTTCAGATTCTCCAAGACACTTAATGAGTCAGAGTAAAGGATGAAATGTTTGGTATTTGTTCTGGAGATGTAAAGAAGGCTTTCATAAATAGCTATTAATTCGGCTGTAAATATGGAACAAAACGGAGGTAGGGTGTAGTTGTAAGAATGATTATGATGTACATAAGCAAAACCAACGTGATTATGAGATTTTGAGCCGTCAGTATACAGTTCTTCGAAGTTTTGATATTTGCTTTTATGGTCTAGAAATAACTGTTTGTATATTATGGGGTCAGTGTTTGGTTTTGTGAAGCCTTCGAATGGTTGTAGGTAGGGAATCTGCAATTCGGTCCATGGTGGGACTTCATGAAATGAACAAGTAGATACATTAAGATCCTCCAATTGGGTACCGACTACACTCCTACGGGTCCGAAGTCCGAAGGGGGGAGTGCAGGAAGGGCGATTTGTATAAAACTGGTCCAGTTGGGTGTCTATAAGAGAATGCTTTAAGGGATGTAGAGGATGGGAAAGGATGCGAAAATAGGTATTCAATGACAATTTGTGGCGTATGAGAGTGAGAGATGGTTCATGGCAGGTGACGTAAAGGCTATGTACAGGTGATGTCCTAAAAGCTCCAGAGCATATGCGTAGTGCAGTATGATGCACGGTGTCAAGTTTTTTTAGCATTGATTTAGAGGCCGATCCATAAACGCAGCTTGCATAGTCCATTTTGGAACGGATGACAGCTCGGTAGATCCGCATCAGAGCATCACGCTCTGCCCCCCAAGAGGTATTGGTTAAGACCTTTAAAATGTTGAGTTTTTTTTCGCATTTTCTACGAGTGTCAGAAATATGATTAGCAAACGTAAGTTTTTTGTCAAAAGTTAGACCTAAAAATGTAACAGAGTCCTTCAAAATGATTTTAGTGTGATTGAGGTAGAGTTCTGGATCCGGGTGGATCCCGCGCTTCCGGCAGAAGTGGGTGCATATAGTTTTTTCTGCAGAAATATTATACCCATTAGTATTGCACCATTTTTGGATGCGATTAATAGTGGTCTGAAGCTGCCGTTCTATGTAACGCATGTCTTGCCCCTGACAGGAAATCTGTAGATCATCAACATATAGGCTACCGTGTACTGTTGGAGGGAGCTGGTTAAGGATATTGTTGATTTTTATAGAAAAGAGGGTGACGCTAAGGACAGAGCCTTGTGGTACACCCTCTTCTTGTATAAAGTTATCTGAAAGGGTGTCTTTGATGCGTACTTTGAAGTTCCGGAGTGAAAGAAAATTTTTGATAAATATAGGTAGGTTTCCACGGATGCCCATATTGAAGAGATCACGCAGTATGCCATATCTCCAGGTGTGGTCATAAGCTTTTTCAATATCAAAGAATATTGACACAAGGTGGTTCTTTCTTAAGAATGCGTTACGGATTTGAGTTTCTAGATGTAAGATGTTATCAATTGTGCTTCTGCCTTTGCGGAATCCACTCTGGAGAGGGTGTATATGGCCCTCAGTTTCTAAGACATATACTAGACGAGTATTAATCATACGCTCCAGTAGTTTGCACAGACAACTAGTTAGGGCTATGGGACGATAGTTATTGGGATTAGTGGAGTCTTTTCCAGGTTTGGGTATGGGAATGACTATGGCATTTCGCCACTCTAAGGGAAAGGCATGCTCATTCCATATTCTATTGTATAGCTGCAAAAGACTAACTAAAGAATCATAGGAGAGATGTTTAAGCATATCATTAGTGATACCATCAGGGCCAGGGGATGTACTTGATGACTGTCTTAAACTGTTGCGTAGTTCATTCATAGTGAAAGGACTATTGTAGGAGAAGTTCGAGGAAGTTTTGAAGTTTAATTTATGGCGTTCGGATTGTTCCTTATATGGAAGAAATGTGCTAGAATAGGTGGTACTGCAGGATGTGAATGCAAGAGATTGACCAATGGTATGTGCAATTCTTTTTGAATCTGAAATAATTTGGTTATTGATGGTTAGGCAGGATATGGAGTGGTTACTATAGATACCCATGATTTTTTTAGTTTTGTCCCATAGCTCCTTACTGGAGGTAGAAGGAGAGATACTGGAGACGTACAGAATCCAGGATTCTCTCTGGGTACGTCTCCTTATCTTGCGTGCATTTGCACGAGCTTTTTTAAACCTGATTAGATTTTCAGTGGTGGGGTACCGCCGAAAATTACCCCACGCTTTTTTCTGCTGTTTTTTGGCTAGGGTGCAAGCCTCATTCCACCACGGTTTTTTAATTCTATGGTTGCTTTTGACGGATTTTGGAATGCTCGCGTCAGCTGCATTTATGATGATAGAGGTGACATTCTTAACCACTTCGTCTATGTTGCCTTCAATAATATTTGGCAATATGGTGGATAGCATAGTAAAGGTCTGCCAGTCTGCTTTATCATGAATATATCTGGGTATGTTAGTGGTTTGGTTGAGATTTTGATATGAAGGTGACAGAATGATCGGAAAGTGATCGCTGTTATGCAAGTCACCAGAAACAGAGAAATTATACAAAGGGAGGATTGAAGGGGAACAGATGGCAAGGTCTATGGCATGAAAGGATTTTGTTGGGTGATGGAAGTAGGTATTGTCGCCGTTATTCATAATACATAGAGAGAAATCAGTTGTTATTTGTTCTATTTGTTCACCTCTAGTATTGGTATCTTTGCTGCCCCATAATGGACTATGGCCATTCATGTCACCAAGGAGTATAACTGGTGTTGGAAGTTGATGAAGAAGGTTATTGAGAGATGTTTGGCTGATGGTTTCATTAGGAGGGAGATAAATGCAGCAGATGGTGGTTAGCTGTTTTAATTTGACACGAGCGGCAACTGCTTGGAGTTTTGTATTCAGATTGACTTTTATGTAAGGATAGTTATTGTTGACTAACAGGGCCACTCCACCAGAGGCCCTGTCCCTGAGTTCATGGTCTTTGCGAAGGATTGTATATTTGTGAATTGTAGGATCTTTATCGGCTTTGAGGTAAGTTTCTTGAAGAGCAAAGCAGGCGGGATTGTGGTCATAGAGAAGTATTTTAAGGTCATCGATTTTATTCTGAAAACCGTGGCAGTTCCATGAGAGCAACAATGCCATTATTAAGTGATGTTATTGGCATTGTGCGTCTTCTTAGTTGTGATCCCTGCAGAGATATCTGGAGGTTTAATTTCTTCTTGCTCCATGGATTCTTCATCACTAATGTCTGATTCTGATGGGTCTAGGTTTAAAATGGAGTCATCTATGTGTGGTTGTGGAGGTACTTTTTTCATGCTAGATTTATTGTATTTTAGTTTATAGGAAGCTGTTTTACTGAGCAGTGGCCTAACTTGGGTGGAACTATTGCTTGGTATCTTTTTCTTTGGAGGATTTTTCTGGGATATAGAGCAGGATTTATTTTGTTTGGGTGCTGTTTGTTTACTGATGGAGGTATTGGTAAGGGAAGTACTTGTTGGTGGATCAGTCTGAGTAGCTATTGATTTGGTAGATTTTACTGCAGCAGCATAGGATAGGCCAGATTTTGGTGTGCGAGCTTCTATTATTTTACGAGCTTCAGGGTACGAAAGTCTTTGTGTGGCACGTATTGACTGGATTTCTTTTTCGAGCACCCACTTTGGGCATGATTTTGAATATGAGGGGTGGTCCTGTTTACAATTAACACATTTTGCTGGTGCACTGCAGGTGTCGCTGTCGTGGCCAGATGTACCGCAACGGGCACATGCAGGTTGTCCACGGCAGGAGGTTTTAGTATGGCCGAACTTTTGACACTGGAAGCAACGGATTGGATTTGATACGTATGGTCTAACAGGACATAATAGATACCCGGCCTTGATATGGGATGGAATTGTGGGAGACTGGAAAGTTAAGACTATGTGTTTGGTGTTAATACGTTGGCTATTGCGATGAATAGAGATTCGACGGACAGCGTATACGCTTTCGTCTCTCAGATTTTCTAATATTTCAGCTTCAGAGCAGTGTAAAAGTTCGGGCTCTGATATGACTCCTCTGGATGTATTTAAAGATGTATGGGGTGACACTGTGACAGATTTTAGTCCAATGTTCTTTATTTTCATTATTTTTGAGGCTTGTCTAAGGTTTGATACTTCTACCAGTAGGTCTCCAGATCTTAATTTTTTTACTTTTTTAACTTCACCTACATTGGATGTAATACATTTGTGGATAAGGAATGGTGATATTTCATGGAAGGTACCCTCAACTATGTGGATGATGAAGAATCGAGCATTTGTGTTAGTAAATTGAGAATCCGTGTTTTCTTTGTTTATTGATTGCAGAATAGTTGTCTCAGATGGTGGATTGGGAGAAGAAGAAAATTTTGTAGCCATGTTGGAGAAAAGGTGTTCGGACCCGGCCGCACCACCCACCACGGAGCCCAACAAGGGGATGCTTATACTTGCACCAGTGCTAGCCGGGTCTATACGCGCTCAGTACATCCCTGTAAGCAGCGTCCACTCTTAACGACGTGCCCAGCAGAAGACCGATTGCTTGATCCCTAGCAGTTGAACAAGTCAGTACCACCAGCCGATTGATACACAGGGGAACGCTGTGTACCTCCCGTTTACCCGAAGCCGAGGCCAAAGTAATGTGTTGAGGTTGATCCCGTCCCAATGGAAATGCCATTCAGATGATTTCCCCTACGGGAACACCCCTCAATTACCAGGTTCCCCATTTCCGGGGACACGGGTCTCCACGCACGGCAAACACGTGGGTAGTTTTCCGCCAATAGAAGCTGACGGCACAGGGCAACCGCAGCTTCTAAAGGGGGGTCCTCACCTCCACAGAGGAAACTACACTGAGGGGGAAAAGGAAGGAGATAGCTAAGAGAAGAGGAGGGTAGGACAAAGAAAAGCGAAAGATCGCTGGGGCCCCGGGATTGCGACACCCGTAAAAACCTAAAGTAGGTTTTTCCCCTGAGGGGGGTATTTGAGCTCGGAATCTTTTTGGACGGCTGGTTGGATGGAGTGGGGGTGGACACGTTTGGAAAGTTAAAAGAGCTGATGATTGCTGATCAGATAAAAAACCGTGTCTCACCGGAAGTAAGGGAACACTTCATTGATAACTGGGGAGACCTGGTCAGTCCGTCGGAGTTGGCAAATAAATTAGATAAATATGAGGCAGAAACTTCGCGGAAACAAGTAATTTCAAAGGCTTCCGATCGGAGGGAAATGGATAAAGACAATTTTTTGTCAGCAGGAAAGGAATCCCCTGAAAAAAATCGAACGGTCGGAAACACTCCTCCCTGGAGAAGCCCCGAGTTTAGACGTAAGAATTCGGAAAATGTTGCATTTGACCGTAGAAAGAGTTTTAGATGTTTGTGTGGCTCGCCAAACCATTTAAAACCAAGTTGCCCGAAATTAAAGGAAAACCGTGCTTTTGAGCAGGTAAATAATGTGAGAACGGGGGAGTCTGGTGGAACTTTATTTAAGCCCTATATGAGCGAGGCAAAAATTAACGGAAAATTAATGCGAGTGTTGCGAGACACGGGAGCAAATATGGATATGGTATCCTTGAACCATATCAGTCCTGGTGATTTGCTGGGTGAAACGGTGTGGGTAAAACAACCGCAAGATAAAAACTTTACTTGTTTACCTCTTGCAAAAATTGAAATGGGAAGTGCAAAATTTGGAAATTTTGTGACTAAGGCAGCTGTGATTGATTCTTCCCTAGTTCAGGGTTTTTATCTGTTATCAAATAAAACTGTAAAATTAATTGAAGATCAAAAAAGAAACCCATCGCTAGTTAACGCAGTTGTTACTCGTGGTCAAAAGCGAGAAGAAATACGTCGGAACCCTGAGAATCGTGACAGTACACAGGGGGAAAACCTAGAACAACCCTGTATGACGGGCATTTTTGAGTTGGAGGAAGCAGAAAAGATGCAATGGCCGGAGGGGGGAGATTCTGCCATTCGAGCCCTTTTATCGGTGGACTCGCAAAACTTCGCTCGCGAACAGAGAGATTGTCCCACTCTTAGGCCATGTTTTTCAAGCGTGCAGGAGAGGGGAGGAAAATCAGAGTTTAAAATGGAGAAAGGGTTATTGTTTAGAAAATCTGTGGATCGCCTCAAACACGAGCGTAAGCAGCTTCTTGTTCCGAAAAAATTTAGGGAGAGGACTAAAGCTAGCCGTCATGAAGAGACATCGGGGCATGTGATTGTTGCGAAATCGAGGGATAGATTGCTACGTTACTATTTTTGGCCTAACTGCATTAAAGAGGTAGAAAATTATGTTCATACTTGTGATCCGTGTCAGCGGGTTGGAAAGGCTCGATATACTAAAAAAGCCCCGTTAAAGCTGGTATCGATCATTAGGGAGGTTTCCTCAAAAATATTAATACGGTCGGCCCTTTGCCACCTGGTGCAAATGGAATTCGGTATTTAGTAACAGCTATCTGTATGTCATCGAGGTATTCCGAAGGCCACGCATTGAGAGATATTGGTTCGGTTTCGGTGATTGAGGCGTTGTTAATGACTTTCAGTAGACTGGGATTTCCACGGGAGGACAGTGTGACTTGGGAACCTCATTCACTAGTCATCTCACCACCGAATTTTTTGACCGGTTTGGAATAAAGGTTACTCATAGTTCGGTTCATCACCCCCAATCAGATCCTGTTCAAAGGTTTCATAGGACTATTAAACGGTTAATTAAGGTATTTTGTTTAGAATCTGGAGAGGATTGGGAGAAAATTTACCCTCAGCATTACTGGCCCTACAACCATTCAAATATAGGATTGGGCATAGGACAGGCTCCGCCAACAGAAATGCTGACGGCCTTAGTCGAGGGAGTTAAATGCATTTTGTGGGAATTGATAATAGGACTTTCACTTGCGCATGGAATGTTGAAATTGAGTCAAACTTGTGTGTGGGAGTATTGGTGTTTTTATATTATTTAAATTGTTAGAATATCAGGTTTGTAAAATTTTGAAATATATTTTGTGTAGCTATGGGTTAGATTAATTCTGTTTTATTTTATGAATAGTGGGAAATTTGCCTCGGGTTTGTGGCGAGATCAGGTTATCTACATGGAAAGTAGAAATAAAAAATTTTTCTCTGATGCATTCGAAAAATTTTTTCTAAGGGGGGGAGGAGCTGTAAGGTTCCTCTTGATATCACGTTGACAGCCTTGTGAGGACTCCTCCGACCGCCGTGTTCAAGATGGTAAACGAACTTGGTGCGTTCTTGAGTGGGAACTGTTTGCGAACCATCACCCGAATGAATTCGCTGTTGCGATTGAACTGAAGAGAATATACTTCTGTAGTCTCCCTACAAAAACTGTGAGTTGGACACGAGGAGTGCGCGGTGCGTCCAGCACGTGAAGAGATGACCCATGTGGGGGTTGTTATTTTAACTGCTAATGAGATACTCCGAGCAAGGAGTTTTTGTGGATTTTATTTTATTTTGTTTAATAAAGTGTCAGTGTGAAATTTATGTAATTATTGTAAATGGCTGGAAAAAACATATGTTAACCCAGAATGACTGATTATCTGGTGGCCGTATCCTGAAGACGTTACAGAGTGCTATGCGTTCGGCCCCTGGTGGGGCTCCAGAGTATAAGCTTTCCGTCGTGGTACGCTTTAAAAATATTTCTACTGCAAAACTGAAGCAATAGATTTTATTAAAATCGGATAGGTTTATGTTGTTTATATAGCACATTCGCGATACATTTAGTTATCAATACACGATTGATACACTACTTGCTTTTAAGTATTTCTTTTTTCTCCACAAATTTCTCATGAACCATTCCAAACCTATAATGTACTTTAAGGTATAATGCCTTGTTTAAGCAGTTGTTAAAGCAATCAAATAACGCCATTGGCTTAAAAAAATTAAGTTGCATCTTTACAGATTACTAGGGTTAAGAAGTATACAGAAAAAAAAAGGCAGTTGAAAATGTAGGTACATTTTTTTTTTTTAAGGTTTTGAAGCAGAGTGTACGCCGCGGTTTGAAATCAACGATCTTCGCTGGCGCACCGGCCTAGACTTCGGCTGCTGCGTGGTAAAAATGCCCGGAGGCGGCGGCGTGGCGCGTCAGCGCAGACCTCTATCTGCAGCTCACCCACTGAGCCATGCGTTCCGTTCCTTTTCATCCAAATCACTACGGCTTTCTGCCTGGAAGGGACTTTCAGTCGGCTGTTGTCCAACTCTATGAATTTTTTCGTGAGGCTACACAAGTTAAAATTCATGCTGGTATTTGTTTGCTTGACTAGCATTAAATGCTGTATCCCAGCAAGAAAAAAAAACATGAATTATCATACATAGTTGCTAGTTCTAGCAGAGTTACTAGCAAGTCATGGTGTTTATTGGGACACTTTTACTGCTTGTCCAGCATACATAATCCAGCTTGTGTTGTTTGAATATTTTGCTGGCCTAGCAGCAATAAACACCACCATTTGCTTCAAATTTATGCTATTCTGGCAGTTATTCACAACCAACAGATGCTTTATATTGCTTTTATTAAAATGTTTCAAAATAAGGTAAAATATAAAACATAATCTAAACGGTGTTCTTAATTACATAATGTATAATTAGTCAAGAATTCTAAATCCAGACACATATTAACACGCTCTTTTAACTATTTCCTTAGTTTGCACGAGCTGGAATCGAACCCTCAACCTACGGAGAGGGACACCGGTGCTCTCGCCACTATACGCTATTCCACTTCTTTGGGAAAGACTAAAGTTTGAAGTAAAGGTTATTTTAGTCTCAAAATCTGACTTTGGTGGAGGAATTGCTTTTCATGAAATTTACAAATGTCTGTACAAATAATTACAAGAAACCATGATGTGTGCTCATTTTGAAAATATTTTTGTTGTTTTACATTTCTTGTTTGACATATAAAGAACAATTTAGTCAAACTTTAGGAACATCCAGAAAAATTTCCGCCTGGAACATTTAAAAAATATATTAATTAGCATATTTTAATTAAAGTTTTAAATAATCACACTTCAATTTATTTTTATTTTTGTATTTTGCCCTCTATTAACAAGACTAAAAATATACAAAATTCAAAGAAAGGGACTTTAAATTGAAGAAAAGTTTAACAAGCATGAAATTGCTCATTAAGATACCGTATCGTGATTCGAAGAAGCTTTGTGTATCAAAATAGCACTTTTTACTGGCACACAGCATGCCATGCTATCTTTACCTAAGCTGCCTACAAATCATACTAAGGTAGCAAGCATAAAAAAGCGTATCATAGCTCATTAAGGTACCTACCTCCCATAATTGGAGAAAGCTTGAACGGCTAATTAGCACGTAATGCTGGTATATAGCATTTCATGCTATTTCTGCTTGAGCTAGCTGTACAACATATTAAGATAACAAACATAAAAAAGAATATACGTAATACCTTATTGGGGTACCTACCTCCACATGCTATGAAGAAGCTTGCACAGCTAATAAGCATGAAATGCTTGTATATATCTTGTCATGCTATTGCTATATAAGCTAGGAGTGTAGCATATGATGCTAGCTAGCATTACAAAGCAAATAATAGCATGAAAATCTAGCAGACATGGCAATAACTAACCTATTTTTGTTGCTGGTATTAGCATTGTTTTTAACTTGGGTATAAAAAACAAAAAAGGGATTTTTGCGGCTACAGTCGACTTTGTCTACCTATGATTCCATTTAGATTGACGGCGCCATGTATAAAACGGCCTGATTAGGCATTCATATCAAGATGTGTCCGCTGGATCAAGGCGTACCTAACCAACCCACAAATCAAAGTAAAATGGAAGAGAGCTATTCAGAGGCCTGCTTTTTCCGGCAAGGGAGTTCCTCAGGGCTGGTTGGTTGCGGTTTAATGGCACAAGGTCCAAAGAGGACATACTGCGCCAAACTATGTATAAAATTAAGATAAAAGCTTACAAGTAAAAAGGTATAAAACCAGTAGAAGCTAAAATCCGAAAAGTCTAAAAAGAAAAAATGCAAACTGCAAAGGAGAAAAAAGTAGATAAAAGTAAGTCGGACATCTGGATGGTGGTTCCCATCCAGATACCAGTCGGACAACAGCATACGCTTCACGCTGAGAAAAGAATATTAATGTGTTGAAGAAACGAAAAAAAATTATGGTGTGTGGGTTTCACCCAAAACATTGTCAAGTCTGGGATGAAAACAGTTAAAATGGATTTGGTAAAACTTATTCGAAGATGTGCAAAAGGTTAAAACATGACGAATTCTGAGATGAGTATGACAATGGAGGCACTCTGGGGCAGGTTTATTCTGTAGTAGGTGCCTGTGGGTAAGCCTGGTATGACACGGTATGTTATGATGGGGACACGGTCAGAATGACATCGTGTCTGCGGTTAGGATGAGAGGGCCAGCAGGTAAGAGTGAGGTGTATATTATGGAGTTTATTTTCTGTTTTACAATTCCATTCGCTGATCCAATTGTCTCTTACAAAATAGGAAATCCCCGACTTTATATCTCTGTAAGGCAAAGGGCAGGGATAAGGAAGATTAGCATGTTTAGCCAGACAGTCTGCTTCTTCAGTGCCCTGAATGCCGATGTGGCTCGGAGCCCAGCATTAAAGAATATCATAGCCGCTATTCGTATGTTGCCTATTTATGTGTAGGACTTTACTGATATAACTATTTGGAGGAGAGCCAGAGTTGAGATTTTAAAGAACGCTAAAAGAGTCTGTATGAATTTTAAAGCATTATTTATTTGATTTAGAGTTGAACCGGAGGCTTTCATAAACAGCGAATAGTTCGCTAGTGAATATAGAACAAAAAAGTAGGGAGTGCATAGCTGCATGTGCGAGAACGATTTGTATAGGCAAAGCGAACATGGCTCTAAGACTTTGAATCATCAGAGATTTTCATAGTTACGGTACTTGGTTTTATGGTCATGGAGTAGTTGTTGCTATATTTGAGGATCGGCGTTTTGTTTCTTAAAAACCTTGAATGGTTTTAAGTACGAAATGTTTGAGGTATGCCAGGGAGATGCAAGAGGTTAATATCCCTAATACTTTAATCTCCTCTAACAGTTTACCGCAAAAACTCCGGCAGCTTCCGAGTCCGAAAGGTTGGTTGGTTGGTTGGTTGGTTTTTAATGCCACAAGGTCCAGAAAGGACATACTGCGCCAGACAAGGAGTTAAAATCGTGTCATGATGTATTCAGGTAATGGGTACACAAAACCCAGTAAAAGCTAAAATTCAAAATTGTACTAAAGTGTACTAAAATGTAAAAGACTAAAAAGGTGAAATGTAGAATTCAAAAGGGTTAAAAGTAGATAAAAAAGTGAGGACATCTGGATGGGGCTCCCATCCAGATACCAGTCAGACAGAAGTGAACACTTTACACTGAATAAAAAATATTGATTCGTTTAAGAAAAGCGAATAGATTTCGATGTGGGGTTTCACCCAAAATATCGTCAAGTTTAGGATGAGAGCAGTTAAAAAGTATTTGGTAAAAACTATTAAAAGCAGTGCACGACGATAAGAGATGATGAATGGTGAGTTGAGTATGACAGTGAGGGCACTCCGGGGAGGTTCGCCCAGAAGTAAGTGCATATGTGTAATTCGCGTTTGTCCAATGCGAAGACGAGTCAGAAGGACATCGTGCTTGCGGTTTGGATGAGTGGACCAGTGGGTAAGGGCTGGCCGGATAGAACGAAGTTTGTTTTGGGTTTCACAGTCCCATATGTGGATCCAGGTGCCTTTTATTAAGGAAGAGATGCCAGATTTTATATCACAATAGGGTGAGTGGAGATTATATGGGACAGTAGAATGCCTGGCCAAAGAATCAGCCCTTTCGTTGCCGAGAATCCCGATATGGCTAGGTACCCAGCAGTAGAGGATGTTGTATCCACGGTTCATGAGGCATTTGTGCATTTGTAGGACTTTAAGAATATAGCTATGAGTTAGGGAACCAGATCCCAGATTTTCCAAAACGCTTAATGAGTCAGAGTAGATGATGAATTGTTTGGTTGTTGCTCTAGAGATGTAAATAAGACTTTCATAAATAGCTATTAATTCGGCTGTAAATACGGAGCAAAACGAAGGTAGGGTGTAGTTGCAAGAATGATTACGATGTACATAAGCAAAGCCTACATGATTATGAGATTTTGAGCCGTCAGTATATAGTTCTTCAAAGTTTCGATGTTTGCTTTTATGGTCTAGAAATAGCTGTTGATATATTATGGGGTCAGTGTTTGGTTTTGTGAAGCCTTCGAATGGTTGTAAGTAGGAAATCTGCAATTTAGTCCATGGTGGGACTTCATGAAGTGAACAAGTAGACACATTTACATCCTCCAATTGGGTACCGACTACACTCCTACGGATCCGAAGTCCGAAGGGGGGAGTGCAGGAAGGGCGATTTGCATAAAACTGGTCCAGTTGGGTGTCTATAAAAGAATGCTTTAAGGGATGTAGAGGATGGGAAAGGATGCGAAAATAGGTATTTAATGATAATTTCTGACGTATGCGAGTGAGAGATGGTTCATGACAGGTGATGTAAAGGCTATGGACAGGCTATGTCCTAAAAGCACCGGAACATATGCGTAGTGCAGTATGATGCACAGTGTCAAGTTTTTTTAGCATTGATTTAGAAGCTGATCCATAGATGCAGCTTGCGTAGTCCATTTTAGAACGGATTACAGCACGGTAGATGCGCAAGAGAGCATCACGGTCTGCCCCCCAAGAGGTATTTGTTAAAACCTTTAAAATGTTAAGTTTTTTCTCACATTTATTGCGGATGTCTGAGATATGTTTAGCAAATGTAAGTTTCTTGTCAAAATGTAAACCTAAAAATTTAACAGAATCTTTTACAGCAATATTAATATGGCCCAGATAAAGTTCCGGATCCCGGTGAATCCCACGCTTCCGGCAAAAATGGGTACAGATTGTTTTCTCTGCTGATATCTTAAAACCGTTTCTGTCACACCACTTTAAGATGCGGTTGATGGCATTCTGAAGCTGGCGTTCTATCAGGCGCATGTCCTTTCCCTGACAGGAGATGTGCAGGTCATCTACATATAGACTACCGTAGACAGTCGAAGGCAGTTGGTTCAGGATGTTATTAATTTTTATTGAGAAGAGGGTGACACTGAGTACGGAGCCCTGTGGAACACCCTCCTCTTGAACAAAGTTATTGGATAGCATGCCATTAATCCGGACCCGGAAATTTCGGAGTGACAGAAAGTTTTTTATAAAAATGGGTAGGTTGCCTCGAAATCCTATATTATGAAGGTCTAGGAGGATCCCGTACCTCCACGTTCGGTCTTATGCCTTTTCAATGTCAAAGAAAACTGACACTAAGTGGTTTTTTCTAAGGAAGGCATTACGAATTTGGGACTCTAAATTAATAATGTTATCTATGGTGGATCTGCCCTTCCGGAAGCCACTCTGGAAGGGATGTATATGGTCCACTGTTTCTAAAATGTAAACAAGCCGGCTATTGATAATTTTCTCCATTAATTTACATAAGCAACTAGTAAGGGCTATGGGACGGTAGTTATTAGGGTTAGACATATCTTTTCCTGGTTTGGGGAAGGCAATAACTATTGCATTTCTCCAGGAGGTGGGAAAGGTCTGTTCATTACAGATTCTATTGTAGAATTTCAAAAGATTGAGTAAAGAGTCATGGGATAAGTGTTTCAGCATGTCATATGTAATACCATCGGGACCCGGGGATGTGTTTGAGTACTGTCTTAAGTGTTGGGTAAGTTCATGAATGGTAAGATCACTATTGTAGGTAAAGTGTGAGGAGGTTTTGAAATTTAATTTTTGTCGTTCTGATTGTTGTTTATACGGGAGGAAAGAATTTGAGAAGGAGGTACTGCACGAGATGGAAGCAAGGGTTTCACCAATGCTATTTGCTATTTCTTTTGTATCGGATATAATGTTGTTATTTATGGTTAGACAGGAAATTGGCTGATTAGTAGAAATGCCCATGGCTCTTTTTGTTTTCGTCCATAGCTCCTTACTAGAAGTAGAGGCTGTTATGCTGGAGATATATTTGACCCAGGATTCCTTTTGGCACTGACGCCGGATCCTACGTGCATATGCTCTAGCTTTCTTAAAGAGGGTGAGATTTTCGGTGGTGGGGTACTGCCGAAAAGTGCTCCAGGCTTTCTGCTGCTTCTTTTTAGCGAGGTTGCATTTTTCGTTTCTCCACGGTTTTTTATTACGTCGATGTTTGATGCCCGATTTTGGAATGCCAGCATCAGCAGCTTGGATGATAATTGAGGTAATGTTTTGTACGACCTCGTCTATGGGGCCTTCAACAGCATCAGAGGTGATGGCAGACAGGGAAGTGAAGGTGAACCAATCTGCCTTATCATGAATGTATCTAGGTACTGAAATAGGTTGGGGATTCTGGTACAGAGGTGACAAAAGAATCGGAAAATGATCACTGTTGTGGAGATCACTGGATACAGAAAAATTATATGTTGGGAGAAGTGATGGAGAACAGATGGCAAGGTCTATTGCATGGAAAGTTTTAGTTGGATAGTGGAAGTAAGTATTGTCACCATTATTCATGCAGGAAAGGGAGAAATCAGTGAGAAGTTTTTCGATTTGAAGGCCTCTATTGTTGGTGTCCTTGCTTCCCCACAAGGGACTATGAGCGTTCATGTCACCGAGGAGGATGAAAGGAGGAGGAAGCTGCTGAATGAGACTATTGAGGGATGTTTGGCAGATTGCATCACTTGGAGGGAGGTATATGCTGCAGACAGTTGTGAGTTGTTTTAATTGGATACGAGTGGCGACTGCTTGGAGATTTGTGTTAAGATTGACTATAGTGTGAGGATAGCTATTGTTGATTAATAGGGCAACTCCACCAGTGGCCCTATCATTGAGCTCATTGTCCTTGCGAAGGACAGTGTAATTGCGGATTTTAGTAGGTCTATTGGTTTTGAGGAAAGTTTCCTGAAGGGCGAGGCAAGCGGGGTTATGATCATAAATCAGTATTTTGAGGTCGTCGTTTTTATTAAGGAAACCGTGGCAGTTCCAGGATAGCAGCAGAGCCATTATCATGTTGTGTTGGGGATGATGCTCATCTTGCTCGGAGTCCCCGTAGGCTTGAGAGGAGTGCTAGGGATGTCGTCATCATCCATGGGGAGGTCTGACATTTCAGAGTCCGAAGGGTCCAAATGTAGGATACTGTCATCTATAGGGCGTTGTGGAGGAACATGTTTGATTTTGGGTTTGTTATATTTAGTTCTGTAGACAGAATACTTTTTTATTTGTGGTCGGGTTGAGTTAACACTTTGAGAATTTTTCTTCAGTGTATTTTTTTGTGAAGCTGTGGAGGATTTATTTTGATTAGAAGTTGATTGTTTAGATATTTGTGCTGTTGCAGAATGAAAGGAGACAGGTACAGATTTTGGTGGTTCGGTTTGGGTTGCTATTGTTTTGGTTAATTTTGTTGCAGCTGCATAAGATAAACCAGGTTTTGGTGTCCGGCTTTCTATTAACTTACGGGCTTCGGGATATGAGATTCTTTGAGAGGCACGTAGGGACTGGATTTCTTTTTCAAACGCCCATTTCGGGCAAGATCTGGAGTATGAGGGATGTTCCTCTTTACAATTGACACACTTAGGAGCTGCAGAGCAGGACTCACTGTCGTGGCCAGAAGCACCACAACGCGCACAGGCAGGTGACCCACGACAGGAGGTTTTAGTATGGCCGAACTTTTGGCACTGGAAGCAACGGATGGGATTTGGTATATATGGTCTGACAGGACATAATAGGTATCCGGCTTTAATAGGAGATGGAATAGTGGGAGACTGAAAAGTTAGGATAATATGTTTAGTATTGATTATTTGAGTATTGCGCCGAATAGTGATTCGACGCACAGCGCATACTTTTTCATCTCTTAGGTTTTCAAGTATTTCAGCTTCAGAGCAGTGCAAAAGGTCGGGTTCTGATACGACTCCTCGGGAGATGTTTAGGGAGGTATGAGGTGTCACTGTAACTGTTTTTAGGCCAAGGTATTTTATTTTCATTATTTTGCAAGCTTGTCTATTGTTGGATACTTCTACTAATAGGTCTCCAGATCTTAATTTTTTAACTTTTTTGACTTCTCCTACATTGTCAGTGATACATTTGTGAATTAAAAATGGCGATGTTTCATTAAGTTTACCTTCAGCACAGTGGATAAGGAAGAATCGGGCATTCATGTGTGCAAATTGTGTATCGGTGTGTTCATTAGCGGTTGACAGCGGAACGTTGACGATTGATGAAGAATTTTTCATATCCATGTTGAGGAAAATTGAGATTCGGACCCGACCGCACCACCCACCACGGAGCCCAACAAGAGGATGTGCAATTGCACACCAGTGCTAGTCGGGTCTATACGCTCACAGTACATCCCTTAGGCAGCATCCACCCTTAACGACGTGCCCAGTAGATGTCCGATTGCTTGATCCCTAGCAGTTGATCGAAATCAGTACCACCAGCCGATTGATACACAGGGGAACGCTGTGTACCTCCCGTTTACCCGAAGCCGAGGCCAAAGCAATGTGTTGGAGAAAAGACCCCTCAATTACCAGGATCCCCATTTCCGGGGACACGGGTCTCCACGCACGGCAAACACGTGGGTAGTTTTCCGCCAATAGAAGCTGACGGCACAGGGCGGCCGCAGCTTCTAAAGGGGGGCCCTCACCTCCACAGAGGAAACTACACTGAGGGGGAAAAGGAAGGATACAGCTAAGAGGAGAGGAGGGTAGAACAAGGAAAAGCGAAAGGTCGCTGGGGCCCCGGGATTGCGACACCCGTAAAGACCTAAAGTATGTCTTCCCCCTGAGGGACTGAGTCCGAAAGGAGGAATGCAAGATGGGCGATTATGATAAAATCGGTCCAAGTGATGGTCTAAAAATTGGTTTTTTAAAGGGTGTGAAGGCTGAGAAAGTATCTGAGAAAATGTGTTGAGTGAAATCTTATGACGAGAGTGAATGAGCGATGGTTCATGACAAATGAAGTAAAGACTCTGAACAGGTGAAGTTCTAAAGGCTCCAGAACATACACGTAATGCAGTATGATGCACAGTGTCTAGTCTTTTTAAAACTGACATGACGGCAAACCCATAAATGCTGCAGGCGTAATCCATTTTAGATCGAATAACTGCACGATGTATGCGTAACATGGCGTCACGTTGACCCCCCCCCCCAAAAGAATGGAAATCACCTTTAAAATATTCAAGTTCCTTTCTCATTTGCTGCGAAGATAAGAAATATGTTTAGCAAAAGTGAGTTTATTGTCAAAATATACTCTTAAAAAACTTGGCAGAGTCATGGAGTTCTATTTTTGATTGCCTCTCTGGGGGAAAACTTACTTTAGGTTTTTACGGGTGTCGCAACCCCGGAGCCCCAGCGATCTTTCGCTTTCCTCTGTTCTACCCTCCTCTCCTCTTAGCTATCTCTTTCCTTTCCCCCCTCAGCGTAATTTCCTCTATGGAGGTGAGGACCCCCCTTTAGAAGCTGCGGTCGCCCTGTGCTGTCAGCTTCTATTGGCGGAAAACTACCCACGTGTTTGCCGTGCGTGGAGACCCGTGTCCCCGGAAAAGGGGATCCTGGTAATTGAGGGGTGTTCCCGTAAAGGAAATCATCATTACGGAATTTCCATAGACACGGGAGAAACCTCAACACATTGCTTTGGCCTCGGCTTCGGGTAAACGGGAAGGTTGGTTGGTTGGTTGGTTGGTTTTTTTGGCACAAGGTCCAGAAAAGACATACTGCGCCAGACGAAAGGTTAAGCCATATACAGAAGTGTTCGTCGGGTAAACGGGAAGTATACAGCGATCCCCTGTATATCAATCGGCTGGTGGTACTGATTTTTATCAACTGCTAGGGATCAAGCAATCGGACATCTACTGGGCACATCGTTAAGGGTGGATGCTGCCTAAGGGATGTACTGTGCGCGTATAGACCCGACTAGCACTGGTGTGCAATTGCACACCCCCTTGTTGGGCTCCGTGGTGGGTGGTGCGGTCGGGACCGAACCTCAATTTCCCCAACATGGCTTTACAAAATTCTTTGTCTCACGTCAATGCTCCGCAGTCTACTCCCACTGAAAATACTGATGCACAACTTCTAAATATGAATGCTCGATTCTTCATCATCCAATATATTGAAGGTAACTTTGCTGAAACATCACCATTCTTAATACACAAATGTATCACTGACAATGTAGGAGAAGTCAAAAAAGTTAAAAAATTAAGATCTGGAGACCTGTTAGTTGAAGTATCAAGCAATAGACAAGCATCCAAAATAATGAGGATTAAAAACTTTGGCCTAAAACCTCTCACAGTAACACCCCATACATCCTTAAACATCTCACGTGGAGTCGTATCTGAACCTGAACTTTTGCACTGCTCTGAAGCTGAACTATTAGAAAACCTAAGTGATGAAAAAGTATATGCTGTGCGTCGAATCACTATCCGACGCAATAATCAACTAATCCCCACCAAACATATTATTTTAACTTTCCAGTCTCCCACAATTCCATCCCATATCAAAGCCGGCTATCTATTATGTCCTGTTAGACAATATATACCGAATCCCATTCGCTGCTTCCAGTGTCAAAAGTTCGGCCATACTAAAACCTCCTGTCGTGGGTCACCGGCCTGCGCCCGCTGCGGTGCCTCCGGCCATGACAGTGAAACCTGCTCTGCAGCTGCAAAATGTATAAACTGTGCACAGGAACATCCGTCATACTCCAAGTCATGCCCAAAATGGGCTTTCGAAAAAGAAATCCAGTCCCTGCGTGCCACTCAAACACTCTCCTATCCAGAAGCCCGTAAAATAATAGAAAGCCGTACCCCTAAACCTGGTCTGTCCTATGCAGCCGCAACAAAACCTACTAAATCAATAGCCACTCAGACTGACCCTGTCATTCATCCTTCCTCTTCCAAGACATCAACAAGTAAACAATCAGTCCATAAACAAAACAGTTCCGCCACTGCACCAGAGAAAACTAAGAAAAAATCTCACAGCAATAGCTCTACTCAAGTCAGACTTACAATCAGTAAAGCAGCAACCTACAAATTAAAACACAACCGTTTCAGCACAAGGAAAATACCTCCTCAACCACATATAGATGACTCAATTTTAAAATTATCACCCTCGGAATCAGAAATATCGGATGAAGAATCGATGGAACATGAAGACATTGAGCCACCTAATAACCCTAAAGGGATTACCACGACAACGCACAATGCCCCTAACATAACATAGTTATGGCATTGTTGCTGTCATGGAACTGCCACGGTTTTCAGAACAAAAACGACGACCTCAAAACACTTATTTACAATCACAATCCCGCCTGTCTCGCCCTTCAGGAAACATACCTCAAACCCAATAAGCACACTCAAATTCACAATTATACTGTCCTTAGAAAGGATTATATGCTAGGGGAAAGGGCCTCCGGCGGAGTTGCCCTCCTAATAAATAATCACTATCCCTATTGTACTCTCAATCTCAACACACCTTTACAGGCTGTCGCTATTAGAATCCATCTTAAACATCTCACTACAATCTGCACTATATATCTTCCTCCTAATGAAACAATCAGTCGAACTTTGCTCAATAACCTTGTCCAGCAACTTCCTCCCCCTTTAATACTCCTAGGGGACATGAATGCCCACAGTCCCCTGTGGGGCAGCAAAGACACCAAAAATAGAGGCCAACAAGAAGAACAAATCCTAACCGACTTCTCACTGTGTGTTATGAATAATGGTGACAGTACTTACTTCCATCTTCCCACAAAATCATTTCATGCAATAGACCTTGCTATCTGTTCTCCTCCAATCCTCCCACTGTATAATTTCTCTGTTTCTGGTGATTTACATAATAGTGACCACTTTCCGATCATTCTCTTTCCTTTGTATATGAATCCAAACCAAACTTCAACAATACCCAGATACATTCACGACAAGGCAGATTGGCAGACCTTTACTTCACTATCAACAATATCCCAAAATATCATAGAAGGCACTATTGATGAGGTCGTTAATAAAGTCACGTCCACTATCATTAAGGCAGCAGATAATAGTATACCGAAATCGGGCACAAGCTGTCGCAGAAATAAAAAACCGTGGTGGAACGCTGCATGCACCCTAGCCAAAAAGCAGCAGCAGAAAGCCTGGGGTACCTTCCGCCGGTATCCCACAACTGAAAACCTTATCATTTTTAAAAAAGCAAAAGCAGTCGCCCGCAGGGTGAGGTGGCAATCTCAAAAGGAATCATGGATGCAATATGTCTCCAGCATCACTACATCAATCTCTCGTAAGGAGCTATGGACAAAAACAAAAAGAGCTATGGGAATATACAATAACCCTACCATACCTTGCCTATCCATCAATAACAAAATCATCTCTGATATTACAGACATTGCAAATACCATCGGCGAAACATTGGCTCTATCCTCTTGTAGTACCTCTTACTCAAATATCTTTTATACCCATAAACTGCAATCTGAACGGCAAAAACTAAATTTTAAAACCTCCTCGCAGCTCTCCTACAATAGTATCTTTACAATCCATGAACTCTCCAATCAACTCAGACAGTTACCGAATACTTCTCCTGGTCCCGATGGTATCACATATGAAATGCTAAAACACCTTTCTCACGTTTCCCTTGCAAATCTACTACAGCTGTTTAATAGAATCTGGAACGAACATACCTTTCCTTCCTCCTGGAGAAATGCCATAGTCATACCCTTTCCATAGCCCGGAAAAGACACCTCAAATCCTAATAACTACAGACCCATAGCCCTCACCAGTTCCCTTTGCAAACTGCTGGAGAAAATGATCAATGCACGCTTAGTTTACGTTTTAGAAACAGAGGGCCATATACACCCTTACCAAAGTGGCTTCCGCAGGGGCAGATCAACTATTGACAACATACTATATCTAGAAACTCAAATTCGTAACGCTTTCTTAAGAAGAAACCACTTAATCTCTATTTTCTTTGACATAGAAAAGGCATACGACAAGACCTGGAGATATGGTATTCTCCGGGATCTCCACAATCTAGGCTTCCGTGGCAACCTTCCAATATTTATCCAGAACTTCCTTTCACTTCGAAATTTCAGAGTACAAATAAACGGCATTCAATCAAATAGTTTCGTTCAAGAAGAGGGCGTCCCTCAGGGCTCTGTCTTAAGTGTTACCCTCTTTTCAATAAAAATCAATAATATACTCAATCAATTACCTCCATCTGTTCACGGAAGCCTATATGTCGATGACCTTCAAATTTCTTGTCAGGGAAAGGACATGCGTTACATTGAGCGTCAGCTCCAGAACACCATCAATCGCATCCTAAAATGGTGTACCACAAATGGATTTAACATTTCTGCGGAAAAGACTGTCAGTACGCACTTCTGTCGTTTACGAGGGATCCATCCTGATCCTGAGCTCTATGTGGGCAGCTCAAAAATAGAAATACGTGACTCCGCTAAGTTTTTAGGGGTATGTTTTGACAGAAAATTGACCTTTGCTAACCATATCTCCTATATCCGCAACAAATGTGAAAAGGACCTAAATATCCTAAAGGTATTAACTAACACTTCTTGGGGAGCGGAGCGTGACGCCCTGTTGCGTATCTACCGTGCAGCAATTCGATCCAAAATAGATTACGCCTGTGGAGTGTATGGATCTGCATGTAGGTCAGCCCTAAAAAAACTTGACACAGTGCATCATACTGCACTACGCCTCTGTTCTGGAGCTTTTAGAACATCACCCATACAAAGTCTCTATATCACTTGTCATGAGCCATCTCTCATCCACATCCGTCACAAATTATCATTAAACAATTATTTTCGCATCCTGTCTCATCCCCACCCTTTGGGGGACGCATTGTCGGACACACATTTGGACCGCCAATATGGAAATCGCCCCTCATGCACTCCTCCCTTTGGTTTAAGGATCCGTAGGAGTCTAGTTGGTACCCAACTGGAGAATGTTAAAGTCTCCCCTAATTCTCCTCATGAAACGCCACCATGGACTATACTGCAGACCTCGTACCTCCAACCATTTAATGGCTTTACTAAACAGGGTACCGACCCAAAAATATATCAACAGATGTTCTCAGACCACAAAAACAGATATAAAAAATATACAGAAATATACACTGACGGCTCCAAATCTGGGAATCATGTCGGCTTCGCCTTCGTTGGAAGTAACTATACCTGCAGCTATACTCTCCCTCCGTTCTGTTCAATCTTTACTGCTGAATTACTTGCCATCCATGAAAGCCTGTTATATATCTCTAAAATGACTACAAAAATGTGTATCATCTACTCCGACTCCCTCAGTGTACTAAACAATCTAAAATCGGGCTCCCTCACTCATAGCTATATAACCAAAGTGCTACGTCTGCATGAACAACTGACAAATCGTGGATACAATATTCTCTACTGTTGGGTACCCAGTCATATTGGGATACTGGGCAACGAGAAGGCGGATAGTTTAGCCAGGCAAGCTACAATTCCCTACACTGGCTATCTCGCATACAATGACATAAAGTCCGGTACCTCTAGCATAGTAAAAAGCAGTTGGACCAGTAAATGGGATAGTGAAACTGAAAACTAACTGCATTCTATCCGACCTTCCCTCACTCATTGGTCATCCCTTTCATATCGAAATCATGATGTCATTTTGACTCGTCTCCGCATTGGTCATACGAGAATCACCCATAAACACCTACTTCTGGGTGAACCTGCCCCAGAATGTTCACATTGTCAATCTCACCTTACCATTCGTCACATTTTAACCTCTTGTACAGCTTTTAATAATTTTTACCAAATATTTTTTAACTGTTCTCATCCCAAACTTGACGATATATTGGGTGAAACCCCTCACTGTAATTTATTTTCATTTCTTCGACGTATCAATCTGTTTTACTCAGTGTGAAATATACACCTTTCTCTGACTGGTATCTGGATGGGAGCCCCCATCCAGACGTCCTTGGCTTACTTTTATCTACTTTTTACCTTTCTACAGTTTGATTTTATCAGTTTTAGACGATTTTAGCTTTACATGTTTTATACAACAACTTTTACGCGAAAGCGTTATTTTATTCTAAATACACATAGTCTGGCGCAGTATGTCCTTTCTGGACCTTGTGCCATTAAACACCAACTAACCAACCAAACAACTATTTTTGATTGACCTAGGTAAAGCCTTGTATCTAGATGCCTACCATACTTCCTGCAAAAGTGTATAGATACAGTCTCATCTCTAGACACGTTGTAACCATTTATGCTACACCACTTAAGGATACGGTTGATGGTAGTCTGAAGTTGGCGTTCAACAAAGCGCATATCCTTGCCCTGACAGGATACTTGGAGATCATCCACGTATAAGCTTTCATGTACGGTCGTAGAGAGTTGATAACAGATCCCTGAGGTACAACCTCTTGCACAAAGTTACTACACAGGGTATTCTTGATCCGTACCTTAAAATTACGAAATGAAAGGAAGTTCTGTATAAAAGTTGAAGATTGCCACGGAAACCCAAATTATGGAGGTCCCTGAGGATACTGTATCTCCACGCCCGATCGTACGCTGTTTCTATATCGAAAAAGATAGTAACTAAATATCTACTTCTGAGGAAGGCGTGGCGAATATGGGACTATAAATTTAAAATATTATCAATAGTGGACCCGCCTTACGGAAGCCAATCTGAAAACAGCGTATATAGCCGAGAGTTTGTAAAATGTCAACTAGACGAGCATTAACCATTTTTTTTCCATCAATTTACATAAGCAACTTGTAAGGGCTATGGGCGGTAATAATTGGGATCAGATGTATCTTTTCCAGGTTTAGGAAAGGGTATGAGACCGTAGCATTCCTGCAAGAGGAAGGAAATGCATGCTCATCCCAGATTCTATTAAATAAATGCAGAAGATTAAGTAAAGAGTGGAAGGATAGGTGCTTTAACATTTCATGCCATCTGGACCGGGGAATGTATTTGATGACTGCTTTAACTATTTCATGAGTTCCTTGATAGTAAACATACTATTGTAAGGGAAGCGGGAGGCGGTATTGAAGTTTAATTTATGCCGTTCAGATTGTTCTTTATATGGAAGGAAGGTGTTTGAATAGGAGGAACTGCTAGATGTTAAAGCCAGAGATTGAGCAATAGTGTTAGCAATCTCTTTGGTATCAGATAGGATGTGGTTATTGACGGAGACGCAGGATATTGAATGGTTATATAGATCCCCATGATTCTTTTAATTTTTCCCCATAGCTCCTTACTGGAAGTGGAAGTGGTGATGGTAGAGACATATGTAATACATGATTCTTTTTGTGCATCTCGCCTTATTTTTCGTGCACAGGCTCTCTCTTTTTTATAAAAAAGGAGGTTTTCAGTATTACGGTACCGGCGAAACATGCCCCACGCTTTCTGTTACTGCTTTTTGACAATGGAACATTTCTCATTCCACCACGTTTTTTTGTTTTTATGCAGTATGTTGCCCCGTTTTGGAATTGCCGCATTAGCAGCTTTAGTAATTATACAAGTAATTTTTTTGACAACCTCTTCAATAGTACCTTCAATATCTTCAGATGACATAACAGATATCTCAGTGAAATTTTCCCAATCTGCTTCCAATTGCTCCCAATCTTGTATATAATGGGAGATGCTAATATTATGGATAGGGTTCTGATATCATGGTGAAAGAATTATTGGAAAATGATCACTATTGTGAAGGTCACTAGAAATAGAGAAATTGTACAATGGAAGGGATTTTCTCAGGGAGGTGTCCTGTTCCATTTCCTGTTTATGATTTTCGTGTACGATGTATTTGAGACTGTCTATTCCATTACTGAAATTCTCGTCTATGCGGATGATATTTACATGTATGCCTGCGATAATGAGGAGTGCCTTGCGCGCAATCGCCTTCAAAATTCCCTCAACAATCTGCGTACCTGGTGTGTCCATTGGGAGCTCTCTATTTCTGCTCCTAAGTGTGCTGCCATTAATTTCAGCAGTAAAAGATGCGGTAACGCCTTTCATTTCACTCTCTTTTGATTATCCGATCCCCTGGCAAAACAATGTGCGCATTCTCAGAGCACAGTTTTCTCGCAAACTTTCCCTTCTCAATCATATGTTATTTTGAAAAGAAGACCTTAAAATATACTAATATTCTTCATGCTATCGCAGGGAAAACCTATGGTCCCTCGACCCCTATCCTCCTTCAAATTTTCAATGCTACTCTTCATGCACGATGTGAATTGACAGTCCTATTATTTCCTATGTAACTCAAACCGACTGTTCTAACATAGAAGTTATACAAAATGCTTCTCTTCGGCTTGCCTCTGGTGCCCTTCAATGTATTCCCATCTTGGTGCTTCGCAGAATTACTGGCACACTACCTCTTCGCTGTCACCTGGCTTCTCCTATGTCCGTACGGCATTCGCGAGCTCAGTTCTCTCCTCCGCAGTTCTACAGGATGTAAAGGACGCCGATCGCCTTCTGTCCAGGCACCCACAGTAAGCTTGCTAACGCAGTTGCCGACATCTTACGCTATACGGACCTCATCATTAATCACGTTCTCCGACGGCCTTGGATTGACCCGTTGGCTGTGCCGCCCAATTTGATCTTTCCCCTCCATAATAACCAGGGCTTTCCAGGGCAAGATGCACATGCTGAAGCCATTCTTGGTTTTTCTCAGTACATGCATGAAGACTTCCCCGATTTTCGTATTATTGCCACTGATGCCTCAAAAGGCGCGAACAAGTTTTCCTTTGCGGAGTTGACACTTCTTCCTCCTATTCCATGGCAGTGTTCTGCTCCAATACGGTTTTTGTCTTTACCGCTGAAACCCTATATTTCAATTTTGGTGGGGCTTACGTCGCAAAAGGGGGTTTGGGTTTGGGG
>JAWZYV010013643.1:0-128664 GCA_038373885.1 Cheiracanthium punctorium | reverse complement strand
AGTAAGAAAAACAAACGTAATGTGAGGTGTATAATCATTTTATTAAGCACAAAGCAACACCTTTCGTTACCAAAGTTCAATGTATGCACCTTTTGTTGCTCAAACCACATTTAAAAGGTACTCAAGTTCATCCGGTATACTCAAGACATTCGTGTCCATACAGTCTCATCCGATCTTCGTGGCCGACCACTTCTTTCCCTATTTAAAACGCTACCAGTCTCTTAAAACTTTTCATGCCAGTCTAAATATGTTTCGACTCGGAGGGTTTTTCTTAAACAAGTTACGACACTTTCTCTGAACTGTAGTTATGGATTTTGATTTGAAATACCTTCCTAAGCAGTGCACTTTCTCGATCGTACTCACTATAGCTAGAATGAATATTCCCTCACAGTCAATGCTGTTTGAAGCTGACGAAAAATCCCTAATGTCTCTCACTGCTGAAAACTGGAGATGCAGCGCCATCTGTGAAAGCATTTTGGAAGTAATTCGTTTTAAGATGGGAAAAATAAATTCTTGATTCCGAGAAGCACTATTGTGCGAACTGCATATTCATGCAACAATTTGTTGCTTTTCTGCGAATTTTTTTAAATCTGTCAAGGACTTTTTGGACACCCTATATTACTCGTTACGTACGCGTATGCACGTAAAACACTCGGCTGTGTCCACGAAAGAGCCACAACCCGTTTTTTTTTTTTTTTATACAACTTATAAAACCAAATCACTACCTTCATCGCATGTTCCCTCTTTAACGCATTTACCGCCTATGTCAGTCCTTATATATCCGTGCGTGCAACGGCATGAAGGTCCTCCCACCAGAATGCATGCCCCTTCGCCACCTCTACAGGTATCTTCACATTCGACGTGCTCCAGCGTATATTCTTCATGATTCTCCTCCTTGCAGTCGCCTGAAATTGCAAGACATGAATGGTTTCATCCTTTAAAACCGAGGACGAATACAGAAAATGAAGGTTACAGACACAAAATTGTATGCACTAACTGAAAAAAACACTTGGTTTATTGTGATAAATGTAGCACGAAAATGTACGCCATATTTTGTATGAGAGCATATAAAGCATAATTATTATAAAGATAAACGAAGATAAATGCATCGGTTATAAAACACTTTCCGACACAACTAAATATTATATGCGGATTTACTTATGAAATGTGTTCCAAGTAAAAAGAAAAAAGAAAAGAATCTTAAAAAGTGTGACCTACGTGATGTTTTGCATGGCAAAACAGCAAATTTAACAAAACAAATGATAAACCTGGAACGTACTAATAATTTAAAAAAATTTCGATAATTTTTGAATATATATTAACTAAGAACAGCCATTTCTTGAGCTGACGTTTCAAGTAGTGCGCCAAATAGTGAACGTTTTTGCAGCTAAATTTTTAAAAACTTATCTGGAACACTTGTAAACGTATTTCATTGAACTGACGCTACAAAATAAGTAATTGTTTACCATTTCATAAATTTATTTTATTTTTTTTGATTTTTACATTTTGAGTTTGGAGACGATGGCTTCATAGTGATTACAATATTTGAAAAATAAATGATTGTACATATGAGAACAAGGGGGTGAACCAAGCTTTCTTTTATTAATGAAACTTACTTCCCATCGTGAAAATACAATAACATAACTTTCTATAGCTCTTGTCGTAAAAATGCGATTCTCTCTAAATTACACGAGTTACTGGAACATATACAATCAACACTGGATATAGGGAACTTTTGGCTATAGTGAACGCAAACCATTAGTCCCGATTCAGATACAGTACCTTTGTTCACCATGGTAACACTTCGGTTTTAGTGAACTTCGGTTATAGTGGACGAAACTTGATGGTCCCAGCGGTTCACTATAACCGGGAGTTGACTGTATTTGTATAATAGGTGTGTGAGTTACAACTTTATACGCCAAACCCTTCTGATTTTAGATGGTATGTTTCATTGCACATCAAGTTACATTGTACCCCAAATTCCCCTACACCTTTTTTCAAAGAATATCCTTAAAATCTGGCCGGATTTAAGTAGAATACATGACTAAATATTGTTGTGTTCGGAAGTGTTCTTTACTACATGTAGTTTGCATGAATTATCTTGCTTGTTTTTATTACAATCAACTGGATAATTTTTTTAAGTGTGACCCAAAACTTTTAACGTAAGCTTTTAATCTAAGAAAACTAATAAAACAATTACACTAAATCTTAAATTGGCCTATTCTTTATAGGTAGCTACAACGAGTTCAAAAATGGTCAAACATATTTAAAATGATCAAAGTTCGACATGTAGATTATATTGAAAAGAAATTTAAAATACAAAAAATGAAAAACCAAAATTAATTCGTTCTCAGATGTCAGTTTAGAACATCGGATTTTAAAGCCGGTTTGAAAGTATTGGCTCGCTTAGTTCTAATACAGCATGTTCTAAATTGGAGTACGTAGGTTAGTATAAGAATACTTTGTTTTGAATCATGGTCAGCAACAAAATTGGCCGGTTCAAATAATAGCTTACATACACCACCATACTAGGGACCAAGGACGTACCCAGGGAGGTAGTCCAGGGGGTCCGAACCCCCTCCGAAATTTCACTTTTTGTAAACAAAATAGTAATGATGAAGTTTCGCTGTATAAATATCTGCCTTTTACACCGTCTGGACCCCCTCCGAAATTTTTCAACCCACCCGAAATTTTTTTCTGGGTACGTCTCTGCTAGGGACTCCTATTGTTTGGAAACTGGGCATACAATTAAAAAAATAATTACTAATATCACGAAATTAAAAAAAAAAAGAATTAGAATGATCTTCTTCTAATGCGCTTCATAAATGTAGAATTTGTTATTTGGTATTACGTTTGGTTTTCAGGGAAAAAGAAATATTCTAATGAGAAAGTCGAATTTTTAGTAAATTGCTTAAGGCTTTTCTAAACGAAAATTAAAACATTATGTTTTGTAAGTGTTGCGTAATATGTACGCTTGCCAGACGTCCTTGTTTGACCGGGACAGTCCTGGTTTACAGACAAAATCCCAGTGTCCCTGCAGGTTTACTTTACGTCCCAGTAAAAAATTAAGTTTGATTATAGATGACCAAAAAGGTCTAAAAATAATTAACTGTGAAGGTAATTTAGGAAAATTACTTTGTCATTTATTTCACTGTACTGTATAAAAAGTGAAAACTATAGAAGAATGATGATCTGCTAATAACTATTGTTCAAATTTTTATTCCTCATTCAAAGTGTTTCTTCTTACTTAAGTAACTTATAAATATTAACATGTAAGATATAAAGTGTTTAAATTTATATGCTTATGTTATTTAATAATACACCTTGTTTAGGTTAACCATTTATCCATAGCATTGAGAATAAATTACCCTATGAAAAGCTCCAAAAACCCTTTAAGGGTGTGTACTGTGTACCATTGGAAAAAAATGGATGTGATGTTACGGCTAATTATCTGCGCTAGGGATCTAGGCCGAGGGACGAATTGCTCTCCGTGTGGGACTTTCTGGAATCCTAACCCGTATTAAGCGACGTTTAGGAGGAAACCACGCAAAACTCCGAACGGTTAGATCGGCGGAAGCGACCTGGTTTTGAAATAGGCAACTTCCGTTTCCCAGTTGAGAGCGCGAACGCATCCAGTCACTGGCCGAGCAAACGTACCCTTGAATACCCGGGACGCTCGCATGGGCCCGATTATGACCAACAGGGGCCCCGGGCACTGTTGAATTTGGGGTCCCCCATGTATGAAATTTGGTTTCCTTTTCATAAAATTTTGACGTATAAAAGAATATTTCAGAACAATATTTGAAATTGGGCGGGTTTGGAACCGGGGGTCCTAGACAAAATCCTGATTTGCCCATGCGATAAAAAGGCTCTGGATGCTGGGGGCATTCCGGTGTCCCGGTTGAACATTTCAGAAATTTGGTAAGCCTAATAATAGGTATATAAAATGAATGCAGCAGATCATCTATAACGGAAGAATTTGTTAAACTTAAGGCGGTTGTGAGTGACCACATGTTCCGCTGTGTCACTTGCCGCACCTCACCCTATTTTTAAAAAACATTTACCGTGGATTGAACTTGAAAATTTGAATGAATGCAAACATATAGGGATACGTTATATAAATAAAAGTTTTTACTTGGTCCTATAGTAGTGAGGCTTGGTCTACTCGAACCTTCTGATTCAGTTGTACTTGGCGAATCTTCATCTGCAAAGGAAAAAAGTAAAACGTACTGTATTGTGTGTATTAAGTTATTTCATACTTTTTGTATTGTGCTTTAAATGGATGAATGCCTCTACATCGCCATAGACCGTAATCTAATTGTTTTGGGGGCCCCTGTAAAAAAACTATAAAAGTCGCAAACGCTATTTTCGATCGAGATCATTACTTTGTCGTTTTTAGTATGAATTCTGTTTCGATTGGATTACCCTATAAGTCTGAAATATGCTTTAAAGTCTAAGCTTTAAAGCTACTCTTAATTTGACGAACTTTTCTAATTGAAACCATGTTTCTATCACTTACGGTTTGAAAAATACTCGCTTTAACATCTATTTTGAAAAGGGAATGCAATGCCGCCCTTTTTTTCGTTTCGTGGGATTTCGGGGTCGAGACTTATCGATCCCGCGGGATTGACATCACATTCAGCCACGGATTCGTTTCAACAGAGAAAAGTAGGAAAAAGTAAGATTTTAAGCACCAGGAAGTTTATATTTAAAATTAATAATTAAAGATATATGATATTTAATACAGTAACTTAGCCAAATTTTAAAAATTATAGTTATGATATTCAAAATAACGTATTTAGTTCTTAATTGCTAAAAAATAATGTAAAAAAATCCTTGTATTTGTATGTGAAGAGTCACTCGTCTTCTTAGTATTGATGTAATTTTAGTAAAATAGTTAAAAGCGTGAATTAAAACATTAAAACCAAAAATGAACACATTTTATAATTTATTCGTGATTGTTAGGCTAAGAAAAAAATTAGTATGGAATATTCCTGTTCACTTGGAGATTGGGAAGCTTCCGAAAAATTTTGATTACATTTGATCCAAATTCTCACTGGAGAATAATTAGAAAAATTAAAACTTTAAATAATAAAATCTGTAGTTATTGATTCATGTATTGTGAGATAACATACGTACATATGCAATTATTTTTGATCACTTGATGATTGGGAAGGTGGCGTGAAATTGCAATAAATCTAATTTATTTCTCATTTTCAGTCCCATGGGATTGCGTTTGTAATCTCGCGGGACTAGTCCCGCAAACATGCTTGCGGGATTCCCACGGGATCGGGATTGCATCCTCTAAAGGCCTTATTACATTTAAAAAAAAAAAAAATTCGCGAGATTTTGTTGCTGCAACCAGCTGCGGTCACTTTTTGGAGAACGATGCATGAGGATTTGTTTAACGCTTTTCAAATGCGATTTTTACAGGGACCATAGAAATACGGGAAACGATCAATAAAGGAAAACGATGAATTCGGGAAATATATATCGGGGTTTTACTGTATAAATAAACGGGACTTACCTGCTAAGGTAAGGGCAATAGCAAAGAATACAGCGAAAAACCAAATAGCTTGCTTCAACATCATCGCAAAATTCTAAAAATACAAAGATATTGTTAATTAAGAAAAATGTTCATTAAAGAATTCTAAATTGATTAATGTTGTTTTATTCGAAATTTGATTGCTTTACTTATGCATATTTCATCAGACAAGTAAATTAGTATTTAGGTGAGATTTCACTTATAAGAATTCGAAAATTCAGGGGGTGAGTTGAATGCTCAAATTTTAAGATAAAGTTAATAAAAAGAAAATCCCACACACATAAGTTTTGACAATGAGTAAAACAGGCTTACAAGTATCAAATGCGTTAGATACAAACTTACGCTCTAACTTTATAAACTTATAAAAGCCTATCCGTCACATATTTTTACAAATGTCCTGTAATTACAATTTTTATAGGATCTTACCACCAAAATTTAAAAATAAACATTCTAAAACATAATTTACAAGAGGGTTGTGAATAAACTTCCCCCTACAAATAGAATCCTGCAACTGAAACGGTTGAGCACATTTGTTACTAACTTTAGCATATGGACTCTACATGAGATGCACTCAACGAAGTTTTTCTTTTCACCTCGAGGAATTCAGTTCAAAAAATGTTCGCGGGCGTGGTTCTTTGCTTGAAAAAACCAGCAAATTTTACAGTGGAAATGAATAACTCGAAATGTATAAAAAATTTCAAATTTTACTCAATAACTTTTGAACATTTATTGACTACACTAAATCATTTCTTTGTCTGAATTCACCGGTTACTTTAAGAAGAGCACCTAGGGGACGCTTTTAGAACTTTTTATAAACTTACTTGAGTGCATCTCGTGTTCATTAAAGATGCCAAATTCAGTGGTAATTTGCTCAACCATTTCAGCTGCAAACTACTGTTTGTAAGGGAAGTTACTGTGCTATTATTTTTCATCTTTAATGTTACATGTTTTTTCATCTTTAAGTTACTGTATTATCTTCGTTGGCACTATTTCAACCGAATAACTATGCTTTATTTAACGAAATTTTTGTTAACTTAATAAAATATTTCGTTGAAACCAAATTTCGTGATCAACAAAAATTTTCTTGATTCAACAGATACATTTCGTTGAAATAAACCCCAAAGCACCTATCGTGTAAAACTTAAAGAGCACAGACATTTGTAATAAAACTTTCATTGCAGTCACCAATTCCTTTTGCGAAAGTGAAATATTCTTTGTTTCTATGAATAATCCGATTTCCGATTTTGAATTAGGCTTTTGTAGAAGTACACCAGATGTGTACCTGCCCTTCATACTGGAGGAAGCAGATATCTTTTTATATAACTCACGCAATTAAAAGTTATTCAATCAGAACAAAACTGTGGAATTGTCTCACTCGTAGCCGGACACTACGACAGTTAAATTAAAAAAAAAAACTTTACTTTGTGGAAATTTGTCAGTTTGCTGCACTAACGTTTAGAGTTCTGAGCACAACAGTATCCCTGGTCGACCATTTGCCCATACTTTTACACTAAACTGTGATAGAGTGTCACTGATCCATGAAAACAATTTCATTGATTGCCAGATTAAAGCCAGCAAAAGGAAGAATTTTTTAACTGATGGTGAAAACCGCATCAAAATCCGTCGCGTGGTTTAGGAGGAGTTAGCGCAAAAACAGCCAGATGCAGAAAGCGACTTTGTTTTATACTGTGTACAGATGCAAGGAAAACATTTTTTACTATACACTTAAATTTATCAATTTCTGCTTAAATAAACGCAAAAAGTTACTCAATTATTTATTGATTTAGTTGATTTAGTTATTTATTGATATTCGGATATTGAATACAGTATCCGAATCTTGCAAACTTTGGAGCTGAAATTACTCTTGAAATACCCAGCTAAATTTATTTATATACCCATATATAAATGCAAAATGCTACTGATTATTATCATTTTTTAATTTTTTAACGATTGCATACATAGAAAGCTGTAGAAATGTGTAACATGTTTTACAAATTCTGCCTTGGGGTTGATCTCGTAATATGGATCAAGTGGTCAGCATCGCAATGGAGACAAAATTTAACTACAGGTATCTTTCATCACATTTCCTATTCATGCAAGTGCTGCTACGTACTATTCTAGGGATCCATTAGATTACTTACGGGGTCGGGAAATAAGTCAGGCTAACATTAATTTTTATAAAAATTCATTCATGCATGCGATTTTGGCCTTACAGAAGAGAGTAAATTTACATAGAAAATATAAGCCGCGGTAGAACAAGGTCTGATCTCAAAGGGTTTATACTCACCTCTCGATAAGTAGACAGTAGGTCAGGAGCAACAGAAAACGTATATTCCGAAAGTCAGTAAATCTTTGTTTAAATACACGAGATCTTATACAAGACATCCTGAGTGCTACGCAATGCAAAAGTGATGACGAAATTGTATGAAATTTAAAATTACTTTCAGTATGGGCAAATCCATTATTCGTGATAATCAAAATACTCTGCCACGCGCCCTAAATTGAACATTGTTTGTGTAGCTTAATACAAAGGAAATGGCCTTACATTCTATTTTATGAATAGGTAATAGTATTATTTGAGATCGAATTTCAAAATGGAGTGTTTCTTCATAAGGCACTTTTAATAGATTTACCTTTAAATAAAGTGTTTGAATGCAGGATCTATTAAAATTGTTGTGATCGCTGCTGTAGGAATGATATAATCATTCTATTACAGACAGAGCATTCTTTTATTCATTTATTGATTTGGTCGTTCAAGGGCAGACACGTGTTGTGAAGGTATTCCAACTGCAAATGTGTGAAGTGCTGGAACCTCCGGTCACTGTGCTGGAGGCAGACGTTACCTTCTATGAAATAACGTACACAACTCGAAGTGGGGAAAATCCAAACTCATTATCTTAGAGACAGTGCTTGTGCTAGTCTTAGATATGAGAGGCAGGCTGACTCACTATCAATAAAATTAAGAGTCGATTTTTGGAAAGTGCGAGTCAATTTAAAAAGTAAAAAAAAAAAAAATGATTATTTTTATGACCATACAATCTGACGTCCTACGTCTAGTCCCATCATCTATAGTCCAGTGCAGGACATTATCCGCGCTAGTTGTACGATTTTTTTAACCCTCTAATGCCCATGGTAGCTAATGTTCTACCATTCTTTAAACGCTATTAATTTACAGGAAAAATGCTTCGAAATGTAATTTTGAATCATAAAATCATTAAATTTACTAATAATAGTGATAGTTTGGGTCAATAATAGTAGGTAATAGAATTATTGATATTATTAGAGCGCTGAAACTTCCTGCGTTTCTTCATAATGTACGATTGAGGGAGCTTTTAATAAATGTTTGAATGCAAGATCTATTAAAATTAGTTCGTTCGAAATTACAATCGATTAAAACTGACCCTTCACAAAATTACAATCGATTGAAACGGTCAATTCATAAAACTATAATCGATTAAAATGGCCTCTTCCAAAAAAAAAAAAAAAAAAAAAAAAAATACAAACGATTAAAACAACGCCTCAGTGGGATTTTACAGCATATTTTATTTTATTTTGTTTGTTTATTTATTTATTTATTTTTGCACAAGAAAAAATATAACTTTTACAAAAGTTGGAAATTCACAAAATTAAGGGCTGAATTTCACGAAAATCGATACTCAAATTCACAAAAATGGGAATCCTGGAAAAAAATTCCACGGTAGACCTCTGAGTATCGTAGGGAGACCGAAAAGTAATATCTCTTCTTCCCATGTCAATATGTAGCCTTAGCAGAAACGTCTGTAAAGCTAATAATACTTAATTTGGCATGCGCGTGAGGTTTTAACTCAGGTGCTCGATAAGATTAGAAACCAGGAGAAAATATACGGAGTTTCAGCATTTAAATACTTACTATTTCCAAATATTTTGGAAACTGATTTCGTAATATTGAATTTGAAATGAGAATGCAATCTACCGGGTGTCCCGGAATTTCGTGCGCAAACTTGAGGGGAGAATTGACAATAGTGTCAGAAACCATAAATACATAGGAAAGCACGGGTGGAAATCGATAGGGGGTGCTGTACGCAAGCAAGGCCATTGCGAAGACTTTTTTTAGGAGGGGGGGGGGGAAAGAGGGAGATGTTGATAAATTGCCAAATACGGATTTTTAGCACAACTTATTTACTGTTCTTTCAACTGTATTACCAACTTCTTACTTTTTCCATCTGGGTTTGTGTGATTTTGCGAAGTATGCCGGAAATAGTAAGTAAATTTTAAATAGGAAGTATACCAGAAATAGAAAGTTAACTTTAGTTTTCTTTATTTTATTTTATTTTTATTTTTCCAAGTTTCAGAACTAGGTATCTAATTTTGCCACGTTTAACAGAATTTTCAAGTGCCCTTTAGCAAGGGTCCTGTACACGTGCTCTCAAGATCGGCAAATATGGCTTCCTCATAGTCACATTTGCCAACTTGTAAGGCTTTCTCGGAAGATTATCTACCACTAACTTTTCTGTTAGTGATTTGATGTTTGAATTAATCCGAAATTTTAATGTAAAATAAAACTGTTTGAAAATTGTGGTGAATAATCTTTCAAAAAAAAATCCCGTAAAAGTTTGCAGATATCTTTGTTTTGTTTTATTGCAATCTTAAAAGATGGGCATTTACCAGTGGGGTGCTTCGGGCGGAGGACTTTTTAGAAGTTTCTAACAAGTATTTTTGTTACAGTTGGAGAAAACCGTGCAAAACTTCAGACTGTTAGATCGGCAGTCGTGAGACAGGTCCCGAACCCGGGACATTCACACTCAGGCCATCTACTATTTTCAGTGTCTTATCAACTCGGTTATGTTAGCACGGACATGAGAATGGGGAATTCGTTAGTCACGATCTTCAGATCTTGCGCATCAGCATCTTACAGAGATGCACACAGCAGAGATGCATCAGCATCTAGAGGCAAGTCGTAGCAAAATAGGTAGTGTAAAGGCATTCTCCGTGCTCAAATATCTGTGTGTACCAATTTTCATAAATCAGCCGAACGGTATTTTCATAGCAAGCGGTCGAAAGGAATAGAATTCGACACTCTGCAGCGCCATCTAGCGGCAAGTTATAGCAAAATGTATATACTCGGGGCAAAGCTAACCTGATAGTGGAAGTAAAGCTATAGACCGTGTAAGTCCGCCGATCTCAAATAGTTCTTTCTGTTTGTCCAGGTTATTACAGAACTAATACATTTTTCATCTATTAAGTGTTAAAATAAAGTGTTTACTATAAAATAATTGCATGTTTGTGTTACTTGAATACAGTAATTAGAAGGATTAAGAAATTTTGTCAGAAATCAGATGTAACGCCTTCCCAGACGCTTGACTAATGGCGTCTCCTCTTTTGTGCTGGCGGGAAATGAGAAGTGCGGATTTGCCTTGTGATTGGGTTGTTTTGTGATGTTGACAGTCAGATAATTGGAAGGAGAAACGAGTGTTGGAGCGTTACACGCGGAGAGGAGTGAAATGCCCCTCTAGGCTTCCACTCCACAATCAGGTTAGGTATGCCCCGAGTATAGTGTAAAAATATTCTCCGTGTTCAAATATCTAAACGTAACAATTTTCGTCAGAGTAAGTTAAACGGCATTTTCATAGCAAACGGTTGAATAGAATAAAACGTTTTGCTGCGCCACCTAGCAGCGAGTTAGAGGAAAATGGACAGTGTAAAAAATATTCTCTGTGTTCAAATATCCATGTGTACTAATTTTCATAAAAATCGTTTGAACGGTACTTTCATAGCAAGCGGTCGAACGGAATAGAATTCAACGCTCTGCAGCGCCATCTAGCAGTGAGTCATGGCAAAACGGATAGTGTAAAAATATTCTCCGTGTTCAAATATCCATACGTATCAATTTTCGTCAAGATAGGTAAAACGGTATTTTCATAGCAGGCGGTTGAATATAATTCGACGTTCTGCAGCGCCACCTAGCGGCGAGATAGAGGAAAATGGATAGCATAAAAACCTTCTTCGTGACAAAAGACTTAAGTGTACCACATTTCATGGTGATCGGTCAAATGGTTTTGGAGTTTTTCAACGTCATACACACCCACATACATACATACACACAATCATTCATTTTTATATATATATATAGACTAGCTGAATGCCCCGTTCTTCGCCCGGGAATGAATGGATTCTTTTTTTATATTACGGTTTGTTGTAATTACTAATTGTCATAATGAATAGATATAGCAAAATTGATATCTCATAAATATTATCTGCATTCAATAATTATGCATAAAGAATTCCATGGCGATCGTTTGAACGCGCGCGCGCGCGGTGAAGAAGATGATTTGGCGCAGCGCCATCAACTGTCGACGTTTTTGCAAAATGGATAGCATCAAAATATTTTCATGTGCAAATATCTATATGTACGAATTTTCATAGCAAACAGTTTAATGGTCAAGATACGCTGCAGGGCCATCTAGTGGCGAATTAAAGTAATAATACGCTACAGAGCCATCAAAGGGCAAGTGTTAAGCAAAATGGATAAGGCGAAAATATTCTCCGTTTTCAAATGTGTATGTATACCAGTTTTCAGAGCGGTTAGTTGAACGATCAAGGAACTGATTGTTGAAGTGTTATCTAGTGGTGAGTTAAAATAATAAACTCTAGGGCTGCAGTCAGGGGCAGATTTGTCGAGTTGAGAGGCCCTGTGCAAAAGCTTCATTAGGGGACCCTCTTTCGAAAACTTTTTTAAAATTTAAAAATTTATAAACTTAAAGAGCAATTTGGGGGCCCGTTTTTTGTTGGGGGCCCGCTCGCTTGCCCCGCATGCCCTTCCGGAAATCAGGACCTGGATGCAGCGCCATCAATTTGTGAGTACAGCCAAATGAATACTAAAAAAAAATATTCTCTCTACTCAAATGTGTATGTACACCAATTTTTAAGGTGATCGGTCGAACGGCTTTGAAGTTGGTGCGCTGCATAGGCATCTAGCGGCAAGTCGTAGCAAAATAGGTAGCGTAAAGGTATTCTCCGTGCTCAAATATCTGTGTGTACCAATTTTCATAAATCAGCCGAACAGTATTTTCATAGCAAACGGTTGAACGGTAAAGAAGGCGAATTATAGCTAAACGGATGCTAAGAAAATCTTCGTTTCGTTCAAACATCTATATTTACGAATTTCCATGGCGATTAGTTGAACGGTCCTGAAGATATTGGTTTGAAGTGACATCTAGTGGCAAGTTATAGCAAAATGGATAACGCCAAAATATTCTTCGTGTTCGAATATCTATCTATACCAGTTTTCATAGCGATCAGTCGAACAGTCTTTATATGCTGCAGCCCCATCAATAGACGAATTAAAGTAAGAAGTTGATACGTTGCAGTGCTATCTATTGGCGAGTTAAAGTAATGATGTGCTACAGCACAAAAGTAGCTATTTATAGCAAAATGGATAAAACGAAAATATTCTCCGTGTTCAAGTATCTATCTATATCAATTTTCATAGAGATCGATTGTCCGGTCGCGAAGTTGGTGCGCTGCATTGCCATCTAATGGCGAGTTAAAGTAATAATGCGCTGCAGTGCCATCTAGTAGTGAGTAAAAGCTAAATGAATAGTTAGAATATATTCTCCGTGCTCAAATGTGCAAGCATCAAAATTTTTATGGCGATTGGTTGAATGGTATAGAAGTTGATGCGCTGCAGCGCCATTTTGCGGCAAGTTATAGCAAAACGGATAGCGTAAAAATATTCTCCGTGTTCATATATCCATGTGTACCAATTGTCATCAAAATTGGTTGACCGGTATTTTCACAGCAAGCGCTTGAATGAAATAGAATTCGGCGTTCGACAGCACCATCTAGCGGCAAGTTACAGCATAATAGATAGTGTAAAAATATTCTACGTCTTCAAATATCCGTGTGTACCAATTTTCATCAAAACCGGTCGAATGGCACTTCCATAGCGAGCGGTCGAACGGAATAGAATTCGATGTACTGTAGTGCCACCTAGCGGCAAGCTATAGGAAAATGGATAGCATAAAAGCGTCCTCCGTGTTCAAATATCCTTAAATTGGCAATTTTCATCAAAATTGGTTGAATAGTATTTTCATAGCAAGCGATCCAACAGAATAGAATTCGACGCTCTGCAGCGCCACCTTGCGGCAAGTTATAGCCAAATGGATTGCGTAAAAATATTCTCCGTATTCCAATATCCATAAATGGCAATTTTTATCAAAATTGGTTGAATAGTATTTTCATAGCAAGCGGTCCAACGGAATAGAATTCGACGCTCTGCAGCGTCACCTAGCGGTAGGTTATATCAAAATGGATTGCGTAAAAATATTCTCCGTGTTCAAATATCCATACGTACTAATTTTCGTTAAGAAAGGTTAAACGGTATTTTCATAGCAAGCGGTTCAATAGAATTCGACGTCTTTCAGCGCCACCTTTCTGAATAGCGGTTGCCACAAAAGACTTAAGTGCACCAAATTTCATGGTGATCGGTCAAATGGTTTTGGAGTTTTTGAACATCCCACACACATACATGCACACAAACATTCATTTTTATATATATAGATTAGAATTTAGTTTCATTACCCAGAGTCGTCCTGTGTTGTCGCACTCCTTGTGTTCTGATTGATTTTTCACCTAGTTCCAATGGAGGAATATTTGGCATATTTGTGGGTTTACGTTGGCAATATAATCTGAGAAACATTGGATTCCGTAACTGTTTCTGAACCTTAAAAAGTTTTAATATGCTTTTACATGCCAGTAATTTTTGCGCTGAGTTACCGTGAATGATAACTCCGTAATAACACTTTTCAGCTGCGAGGCTCTTAGCCTTGCGTTGGAAACTGGCAATTTCATTTTATAGCGTTTAAAGCTTGTTTTTTTTTTCATCATTTACCGTTCTTTGGACCAATATTTTATGTTTCTCTCTATTCTATAGAAAAAGTAACGGGCGCTGTCGCCGCTGCCGCCCCTGTCAAACACTTGTTCTGCTATCTCCTCCTAAACCGTGGGGGATTTGAGTTTCGACGAAGGTATCCACGGATTCTGAAAATATAAGCACAATGGTTGCCACGCTTGGCAATTTTCGCCATCATAAAATATTCATGCTTTTGCAGCATATCAATTCCTGCGTCAAATTAACAAACATGAAGGAAAATTGCACCATTTTTACGCCAAGTTAAAAAGTAAGTGAAATAAATAAGTCAAAGTGCGTTACACAAAGTTCACAATTTTGGAATAGTAAGTTCTCTTAGATAACAGGAGTTTAAAATTGACGCCAATTCGTTTTTCCAATACTTTTTCTAATAACTGATTTAAACTGTAACTGATTTAAAAAGCGCCATTTTGGCATCAGGTATGATTTGGAAAAACGCTATGTCAAGCAGCGTGGATCTAAATACTACGTGTGTTATAAAATGTTAGCACACAGTATTTTGAAAATGAAAAATATTTCAAATGCAGATTATAGCAATGTAGGTTAGGTTCAGCTTGGGTATTTGCCACCCGTAGAAACAATTGGTGGCGTTAAATATGCCATTATAACAATTAGAGCTTGGATATTTGCCTACGCGGCGAGATGATATATTTTGCGGCACCAATTATAAACCAATCTGCAGAGGATTATGGATATGAACGTATGAACAACTGTTTTCACGGCAACCTTATATGAACAATGATTATCGGTTATGGGCATGTGCAAATCGCCAAATAATGAGAAGTCGATATTAGTAAGAAGATATAATAGCTATTTCGTAGTTTTAGTATAAGTAATAGGTAATATTAGTGGATTTCTTAGGTTAATATTGATTAACCCTTTAACGCGCAGTGTTCCCGCTCTGGGAACACCAAACTCTGACGTTTTGACTGTTGCCAGTCACGAAGAATAAATTTGATTTCTATAAAAATAGTTGCGGGTGACATAGCTCAAAGAGAATCCTTTACTTTTTAGCACGTCATTTCCCGTACAAAAATTGTCACGATTATTTTTAACAGCATTGACATCTGCTGAAAAATGGAAGAATGCGAGAACAGCTGCATAGATTGCCCAATGCTGAAAAAAGGGCAGCCGTTGCCATCGCTCGACTTAACTACCAGAAAGATGTTGGACGATCGAAACGTTAATCGCGTGCCACTGATCTAGAGAGCCTTTTCCTATGCAGCTGGCTGTGCGGCACAGCCAGCCTCTATGCGATGCTTACCTTGCACCGTGTCGGGCCGCCCCTGGTTACAAAATTAGATGGTTTAGTGATAAAAACCTACAAAAGGTACAGATTATTTTCGTCCTATATTAATTCTGAAGAGCTTGTAGATGTATCGGCCGTTATTAAAAAACGGAAAGGAAAAAAAAAAGTAAGAAAATCTGAAACACTTTCAGATTTTAAATACGCATTAAAGTGATATATATTAAAAGCGTATCATATTCGATGCGTCTTCTCTGTACCATTATTCATGAGTGTGATTAAACAAAATTTGATATTTTTAACATCCTTTCTTCTAGATGTAATGCAATAGAAATAGAATGAGAAAAAGCTGCGCAGAAAAATGCCCAATTCGAACGAATGAAAATTTCAGAAATTTATTCAGGTGTATTCTTTATTCAAGTCAGAGGTAGCAGACTATAAAATGACGTTTAGTCATTATTTTAGCATCATTTAACGATATTCTATAAGTTTGTGCCATCTGCCAAAGTCTTTGTCAAATAAAAATTCAATTGCATTTTTGTTTTTTGGGGGTATGTGTAAAATATAGTTTTTTTGTTTTATTATAGGAACTTTCTTTGCGCGATATAAAAAGTAGCCTATATATTAATCCAGGACTTTAACGGTTTGTATTCCAAATTTCATCCAAATCCGTCAAACCGTTTCAGCGAGAAAGAATAACAAACACACATACAAACACTGAAATTTATACAGTAGTAGGATTACTGAAACACAAAACTTCTCGTTGTTGTGTACAGCAGACTCCCCTCTAACACGATAGATACGTCTCGTGCTATATGAATCAGTTTTGTACGGGGCCTGAGCTATGCTCCACCTGGAGTGCGAACTGCGCGGTACAATCGCAACAAAACTTATTTGCACCCCTTAAGAAACATAATGATGTAGAGTGTTGCCATTCGAATGTTATATTAATTACAGGAACTGAAGCGCAATAAATTTAGAACATCTGTCTCATTTTATAGTGCTACGAGTCTTTTGATGTGTTATAGGAACACGATCGCGATTTTTTTCACAGTGTTCTACGAATCCGTGTTGTATGGACCCGTGTTATGGGGGGGGGGTTACTGCAATTATATGAGCTCAAATGTTTACCAGTTTATAAACGACTGTACAACTTACACGCAAGCGACTTCAGTGCTGGACTTCTCTCTACATTAAAAAGCGGAACGTCGTATTTGCCAGATACTTCTTGTCTTCGCGAAGTCAACAAACGGGCGAAACTGTTGGCGAATTCTTACAAACTTTAAGTCAATTGAGTAAAGATTGTGGTTTTACGGATGTAAAAGCTGTAGAGTATCGTAAGATATACATTCCAGAAGCCTTTGTACGGGATTTAACCTTTTACAGGCCCATATTCCCAAATGGGAACAAGAAATTAAAAATTTACTCAAAAATGAAATTTTAATAACATTGATTTGAAAAAATTAGCAGATAAAGTTAAATGACTCAGTTTTTTTTTTTTTTTTTTTTTGAAATACAAGTTGCGTTCAAATCATTCGTGGAGAAACTATTTTCATGATATTTTCTCCATCTATTTTCATAAAATTTTAGAGCTATCTTGATACACCCGTTATTTACACCCCTTTACTTAAATTTAAAAATAAATCTTTTTCTTTAATATTTCACTAATTATTTTAACTACTCATACGGTATTCGGTTATTGAAACCCAATGTAAAAATGTAGTCAGAAGTGATTCACGCTACCAATCGGAAACCCAGTGAAATTTGTACACAATATACCCCCCCCCCCCCAATTTAACCCATTGACGCCTAGTGTCCCTTTTTTGGGACGGCATTCTCGTTATCGATCGGAAACGTTATAACGTTTACTTTTTCCTAGCCTTTATTCACAAGTACTAAACCTCAACTTTAGAAAATATTTTAACATGATCAAGTATAGGATACTGACATTTCAACCCATTCGTGCCCAGATATTTTTGCGACATTCTTCAATTTTTGCCAATATCAGCAATAGTAGATAAATTTCTGATGTCAACTTCTTGAACAAGGGATGATTTCTTTTAAAATCATCATGTATGAAAATTGAGATAACAACCTACTTGGTCATGTTAAAATATTTTGTGGAGTTGAGGTTCAACACTCGTGAACAAAGGCTAGGAAAAATAAACGTTTTCAACGGATAGCGAAAATGTCGTCCCAAAAAAAGGACGCTAGGCATAAGTGGGTTAAAAGAAATCTTCCCTTGTTCAAGAAGTTGACATCCGATATTTATTATTGTTGGCTTTTAGCAAAAATCGAGGAAAGTCGCAGAAATATCTGGGCACAAATGGGCTAAAGTAGAGAAAATTTCATGAATTAAAATGTGAACCAGAACATTACCAAGTACTTTCAACTCTGCACATAAACTCGCCTTAGAAAGGGTTTAAGCCCAAGTGGTGCAACTTTTTTTGACTTGAGTCACGGTAATGTTCAACAAATGCTTTCTACTGAAAGCAGAAATTGTGTCAGCTGTAACTCTCTTTGAATAAATAGCAGCACTAGTTGCTTTGTGACGCTGAATTTTCTATGATAACATTAATAAAACCTTGACTCTTTCAAGACTAGAAGAACGGAATTACAGCACTTAGTCTTTAAACCAGCTCCTTGAAGGATTAGGGGTCATTTGATATTTGCCTGAACTTTGAGACTGTCATTTGTGATCAAGGAGCACATGAATAAAAAGTGTTCAAATTTTAGAATTTACTTCCATTGTACCTTCATTTGCAGATTCAACTAAAATGTATACTTTTGGAAAAGCGAAAATCGCATTTGAACATGAACGTAATTATCAAGAAACGCTCACCACATCTTAATGTTCATAAGCCATACATTACAAAAAATTAATTAGTAAAGCATTTGTGCATAAAACCGTGGAGAACTAATTTTGCAATTAAATTTGTACTTAATACTTATCAACTTGCAGGTAAAAAAAAAGATTATCTAAATAAAAAGGACAAACTCTACCCCCCCCCATTCTTCAAGAGTTAGTAAATCTAAGCATCAGCAATAATTTTATGCGACTTATGCAAAATGCTTTGTAATGAAAAATAAAACTAACATCCAAAAAGGCTAAATATTTAAGCAGGGAAAAGCATTGTCCAGTATCAAACACCTTTAAGGATTTAAAAACATTAAGTTTACAGATGATCCCAGTAATTCTATGATTCAAAATATTGAATACAACTATAATTTGATTTCGCAAGCATTGTTGATTGCAAGGTTCACTTTTACAAGATGCTAATCTAATCGAAAATCCATTAAACCTGCGTTTCAATACGCCTTTTCAGTCATCTGTGTATTTTTCTTTTCACTGTAATATTTGATAGAGGTATCTAATAAAAGGTATTCCAAAATTTTATCAAGAAGACTATCAATACCAAGAAAATGTAAAGCAAGTTTCGAAAATGTGCCTGTAAAAGGAGACTTCGAATTAAAACATTTAGAAATAAACCAGTTTATTGATGACATCTATAATACATGAATTACATAATTCTTCTACAAAAATGTACACATGTTCCTTAATTAAAGGCCATGTAATTTTTTTCATTTAATCACAAATCAAATGGAGTAGATTTTAGTATATATAGTAAGCATGTCATAAATTCAACAGTAGCATAGTTATTTTGGATTAAACATTCACTATTCCAAGTCATTACGCAAAAATATTAAGGAAGACCAGAAAGTAATGTTTATCACATCTAGTTCAAAAGAATTTAACAATTTTTTAAAAGCTGTAGGTAAACGCTGGTTTAGCACTCTTTAAAAAAATTTAAAGCTAAATTTCAGGATATTTTTTCTTTAATGAAAGATGGTTATCCCCCCCCTCCTTCTACCCATCTTGAAAGACAATATTCAAAATCCGATTCTTTCCAGGTATAGTCATGAACGATTGATTTTTCAATAACTTTACTAGTATCAGATCACGCTGAATACGTGGTAAGAAGATTTTGGATCCACTAACGTGTTCCCCCCCCCCTCCATAATAGGTTACAAATTTTGGAAAAGCTGTCTAATGTAGCCCCTATATTAAATCTACCAAATTTCGTATTGGTTTCAGTTTTGAATAGATCAAACATTTACATACAATAAAATTACTTTCCAGTCCTCTTAATTTAACCCAATGGCCTACATATAGGACGCTAGAATTTTAACATTATCACTCTTAGTCGCAGAAGAACTTTCCCCTACTTCGAGTATAATAAACACCCTTTCTAGAAAACTCTAGAAATGACGAACTGGAGGTATTAAATATAAAAAGAATTTCCTAATTAAAAAAAGTTGTTCACTCGGTTCATGTCAAAAATTTGTATTACAGCAGGGTTCAGCAAATATTGAAGAATGCCAACAATCCGAGCTCAAAAGGTTCAAAACTTTTGCATCAGTAAGCACTCAGCATAAAAATACTTTCAACATTTTTTCAATTAATAAAATCCAATTACAATTTCTTTTCCGCATTTTATTTATCTATTGATAGAAAATGTCAGTAATGCTCTACTAGATACTGTTAATAATGTACACTTAACAATACTGTAATGAGTTGAAATAAGTTGTACACATTTTCTAACATTAAATAATACCATTTAGCTAGCATAAACTCTTTCATACGGAAACTAGTAAAATCTATAATAAATTAGTAAAGCTTGCAATTTCGGCACTGGACATACACTTAACATTCCGTGGGCATACGGAATGTTTTGAAGAAAATGCAAGTACTACAATTCAAAGTCTGAACACAGTTCTGACAATTTTTATCATTACACTTGATTCATGATCCACAGAAAAATCTAATTTACACTTTAAAAATTAGCGTTTTTGAAAATTGAAAATTCCGGCTGCCTACTAAACTTACTTCTGACAACACAGAATTAATTTAATGCGTATAAAATTTAAGTTTCCGTGCAGTGCAGGGATTTTGCACGACAACACACTGTGCAAATCACTATCATAAATTATGAAAATTCGCATTTTTATAGCTTTATAAACAATACGTTCTCAAGTTTACATGCGATGAACATTTAGAGTTTACAAAGGATTAGAAAAGTTTGCCCTTGCATTACCTTTATAATTTTAAAAATTCTTTAAATAAAAATCGTGCGTTACGGCAAACCTATGCAAGGGCTTTCTCCCAAATATGACGGGTGCCTTGGTCAGAGGACGTTAATGAATTCTAACGCGTATTCACGTTACAACCGAATAAAAATTTTTTGTTAGATCAACAGCCGCGCATAGGCCAGACCATATGACCTCACTTCAGCAGTCTACCATTTGGAGGCTCTTATCCGCACTGCCATGGCCGAGCCTTTTCCAAATAAAATATTGAAAGCTTAGAACCTACATCAATCGATTTTTATGGGCCCAATGCAGGCTCAAAGCTTGCCAATATTTTATACTACCTGTAACACATTGACTTTCGAATAAAAATTCTGCAGAAGTATAACAGGCTCAAACAAAAAATTTTAAGGGAAACAAAATCTATGTGAACTATTTTTCAATTTAAGTACTCGATCGCTACTATAAATTTAAAAAGTTACGGCTTTTCCTAAGTTATCTTTAAAAATTTTTCTTTGCCTTTTTAATAATTTAAAATTTCACTAAAAATTGTTTAGAATGAGTTATAGTTTGATACTGTTCACAGGATTTTAAAGTGGTTTAAAACAAAATTCCATTCCAATAAATATATCAATTTTGGGTAGTTGATCAGCCCATTTTTAACTTCCATGCATTGCTTTTCTGCTTTGTTTTACATTTATCGTATAGAGCGACGTGACAAAATAATTAAATCTTAGTATCTTTCAGTAACATTAACGAACATTCAGAACTAAAGTTTGATACCGAATTAATAGTTAACATATCTTACTCCGCAAGAAATTTGCTGATCAACTAATTGATATTATAAACAAAATTTACAGATTCAGATTTTTGCTGGCTCCTACTTCACTGAATTTATCGAATGTCCCAATAATTTGATATTCATAACCGTTTTAAATAAAAGAATGAGCCACTAATTGAAACAAATGCTGCATAGTAATAACCAGTGAAGCCAACGATAGGTTGCCTCATCACCTTCATAGCTACGTTGAAGGTGATTAGGCAAATGCAGGTTCTTATGCATTTAAAAAGATAATCGCACCCTCCCTTCCCATTTCTCTAGAAACTTTAGCTTGTTTTAATTGAAACCCAGCTAGTCAATTTCTAGTAATTAATACAGTTCTCAATCTAGACAAGTATTCAATGCATTGCTCAGTGAAATTTTATCTTTTAAAAAACTGTAAAGGAATTTAACACATTTCTTTCAAAAGAAGCTATCAGCTGAAGCTTAAAACAGGCTGTATTACTTAGCTTGGAACTCAAAATCCGATGGCATTTAAGAGAACTCTGATAACTTTAGTCCTCTACTGGATATGCTAAGCTATGCAGGATTCGCAAACATATTTCGTGAAAATACCGTCTAAATTAATTTTAATAATCAAAGTTCGTGATAAATTTTAATTTACGGAAAAGATTATTTTACTCTAAGTTTATCCCGAGTTATTAGAGCTAAAATCTGCAGTAACACTCAGTTTACAGAAAATATTTAACAGTTCATACACACAATTTCATGTATTTAAAATCAACATTGTTCATCAACTGAAATTCAAACATCTTCAGAGTTCAGAGCTTCGTACAAGAGACGAGACATACACCATCTTCATTTACTTTATACAATAATCAATTCCTACATGTAGCGTCCTGGACAATTATTACACGGGGTTGAGCAACTCTACAAGTCTTCAGGGCATCCAGTCTGTAGTTTCATCAATAATTTACACTATCTGGAAAGCTGTAGCACCAGAAAGTCAAGATAGGGTCCCATGATCTCAGGAAAGAGCTCTAGCAGTCTATCTTTGAAACCTTAGTCGATCTTAGTCTATTAACAAATCTTCAGTACATCTTTAAACCTCTCGTAGTCCATCAACTAATCGTATCAGTCTGACAGATCTTTGAACATGATATCCAGGTGGAAGGTTATGTTACTTTCCTGCAAACAGAATTTTAAAAATATGAGAAAGTGGCGCGATAGTAATGAATAATTAAATAAAAAAGTAATCGTAATATTTTGATCGTCTGAAAAAAGGTCAGAGGACTATTAGAACTCTAGATTTAATACAACTTTGAGTTAAGCAGTCGAGTAAACAGAGAAGCGGGTACGCTGACCTTTCATCAACTTTATAAGTACCGTAAGAATAAAGCTAATTAAAAAAAGTTTCACCAATTCATTGTAACGATTCTGAAATATCCCTACCAAATACTTCATTTAATCAGCTTACGTCATAGCTGCATGTTCTATTAAAAGTAACATTGTTTTAATTGGACACCTTTTCTCTCTCTAATCATATCAAACCAAAGAAACGGTACACAATTCAGGTCAGAAAAAAAACTACCGATCATGATTATGGTTTTAGATTTCAAAAAGCCAATTGTTCAAAGCTAATTTCTTTAGTTTTGTTCGAGCTATAACCTTTTGAAAAAGCCTCATAATAAAATAGCTGTGTAGCTAGCGTTTACTAATTTTTCTAATTCATCGCGATCTCTACGATATTCAAGATAAATTTTGATAAAGCATACTGCATTGGCTCAAACGGGAAAATTGCAATCTCATCTCGCTAAGTAACTGAAAAGCTTTATATTATGGTAAAATTTTTTAGTAATGAGATAAGACTATCTCTTAACAGCCACAAGTCTGTTTCCCTCGCCAATATCAATTCTAGAAATATTTTGGTATGCAAATACTGTAACCGAAAAGTTTTGCTCATAAAAGTGAAAAAACTTGCTTAAAGTAATTATGCACAGTAGCCACAAAGTTTACTTACTTCTCGGTACGTTTTCAGACTCCAGTGCGTTTGGAGGTCTTCCAGTTGTAAACTCATCCATACAATGATGTAATGATCCAAGGAGGTCAGATATACAATTATTCGGGCCAGTTAGCAAGAATTTCTATCCTCTTCATTCTAATGGTGGATCCATAAATGCAATAGCCGTCTTTCCTATAAAAAATTTAAAGTACTTTAAATATGGTTACAAACGGCAGTAGTGTGACTGAATTAAGAATCCAACTGTCCGAGAATAAAAATGTTAAACTTTTTACGGTTTAATTAGGCAATCATGCTTATAATGAAAGAGAAACATTTTGAAGCGAGTTCAAGGGGAAATTCAATTCCTATCCTTGCATAAAATATTTGGGATTTACGTTTTCACATTGTCACTCGGTTAAACCTTTAATATCATGAGCAATGTGGGGGAAAAAGATTAAATTTATCTTACGTTCTTAAATTCAGAGAAAAATCAACCCTAAATATTACTTGAGAGCTTAAAGCTCAAATACAGTTTAACTAGCATTTTAGTAAAAAAAAAAAAAAAAATTGATTATGATCGCATAAACCTAAACATCGTTTATACCTGTATAAATTTAAGTTTTTCATTTCCTCAGGTTAGAGCAGTAGCGTAGCCAAAAGGGATTAGGAGATCAAAACCTCCCACCATGAGTAATTTTTTGCCATACAAAATTTATGTTCTTCACTCACTTATCACACATGCATATGAGTTGCAGTAGTAACCCCCCCCCCCCCCTCATGAAAAATTTCTGTCTATGCCACTGGGTTAGAGTGTTTATAATCTTGTACAAACCTTTTCCATGAGCTACTCCTCAGCATTCTTGCTTTCATCCTTTATAGCAGCCAACTTTGATCGAGATTCCCAGGTCGCAAACCTTGTTGCACTTCCAACCTTCCAACACGGACGTCCGTCGTGGCCCTTGGCAGTGATTGAGAATATTCAGCAGAGGCACATCAGGCTGTCATTCATTTTCTGGTCTTTTATCCTAGATTCACAGTCCAGTTATTCTGTAGTTTGGGCCTCAACTTTAAAATATCATTTACTAAAAAATCAAGTTTAGACTAAATTGTACATAAAATTTGATTGAAATGAGATGAAAAATGTAGCACCAGTGATATTCTATAGTTCATTGATTGAACTTGGTACAAATTGAATTCAAGTCATGTCTTGTTTCCAGTTGAAATAGTCCCAACTTAAAGCAAACTTTCCAACAGCAACTCTGGTTTCATTCTACAACTGTTATTACTCTGAAGTTTCTGAACATCTTTCGTAATGACAAAAGTGCGACCGATATTTTAGACACTTCATTCCATTTACTTGTTACCTCTGAACATTGACAACATGCATTTATGTTACCTGCATCAATTGAGTGCTGTTATGATCAACACTTTTAATAGGTACTCGTTTTCCGATTTTCCGCATCATTTTTCAGCTGCGAGCTTGAATTAGAGACAAATTAAATTTTAGTATGACTGCCAAATTTCACAAACAGCTTTACACGATTATGAAAATTACTTTTTAAGTATTGAAATTTTTTTTAGAGTTTCATTTCACAAATATTTTATGCACTTAACTTTCTGCATTTCTTAGATCTTGTTTTGACTATTTATAAGACATGGCTATTCAATATTTCGAAGCAAATAATTTGATCCTGTTGTCTGCAGCCGAGATGAATGTAAATAACGTTTAAAATGCCGAAAGAGATGAATTAATAGGTTAGTATAGGTTAGGTTAGGTTAGGTTAGTAAATTAGTATGTACGAAAATTATTAGTATAGAATAAGTAGATGTAGATAGCACTCTTTCGGCCTTTAAACCTGTTTAAGATTAAGAACCTCTTAAGTTGTTCATTTCAGACTATCTGCAAAAGCGTTACACAAATGACAAAGACCAATTTGTCTCATCCAACTTCCTTAATATGCTTAGACTGCCGCCTATTGATTTAATATTTCTAGCAAGATGTTACTAATATGCAGCCACTGATAAATATTTAATGTTCTTGAGATTTAAAATATTAGAATTTATTACAATATAAATAGAGTAGTGCTTCCAATATTTCTCACTATTACGCTTCTTGTTGAATTCATGAAGACTTACAGAAATGCTAGGAAGCATTCACTTATTTCCATCCGAAATTTGTCACTCAATTTGCTTCTCGTGCAGTTAAATAAAAAGAAACAGCTTCCGAAATACTTTGAAGAATTATGAATTATGTCCAAGGATGGCCGCCCGAAGAATTTTACAATTTCTTTCATAAGCATCCATCGTAACTTATTAAAAAGAATTTGAAAGTGGGAACTAGAAAACATCCTTCAAGACTACCAATCCTTACTTCACACGAAAAAACAATATTATAAGCCAATGCCACCGCTCGTCACTATTTCGAAAAAATCCATTATTGGCCCTTGGGTTGTGAAGAAAGTTTCGTAACTAGAGTTCCTGCTCGCCCTTATTACTGGGAAGCTTACTCATGTAGACAGGCCGGCTTTGGCTCATTAGTTCTGCTTTCCCGCGGAGAAAATGCGATCTTGCAGATCTCAACCCTTAAAATCAAAATTGATAAAACTACTGAAGTTTGACATGTCTAGTATGCAGCGTTCTTGCGTTTAGCAGTGCACACTGGTTTTATTTGAAAATCTGAAAAGTCAAATTTTTGGCAGACTTCAATTCCTGAAAATATAAGGTTGGTTGAGGCAAGGCTATACGGGAGCTATCTGCCTAGGAGGGAAGATGACTTGGGCGGGATTATAAATACTTTGCACAACAAATTCACTTTAGATCTGGAAGAAAATTCCCGAAACTAATCAGGATCGAACACAGCACCTTCATACAGATATCTGCTGATGTTCAGCTTCTTATCCACGCTGCGATTGGTGGACCTGAAAATACTGAGCTGCAGACCGATATTAACAGAAGACTGGTGGAAATCAAAATCCTTAAATCTGATTTAAAAAAAGGGAAGAATAAGTTTTAATTTATTCGTGATAATTATGCAATAAGGGATTTCAAAGTTTCATCCCCTCTACCGAAATTACTTTAATCAACGACTTATTAGCATCTATACGAAAATAATGCAATTAAGATGATCAAACCAATACCAAGCATACATAACTGCATTATCTTTAAGAATTTACATTGACGTTTACTATTTTGCACAAAACTTAAAAATTAAAAGGAATCGTCTTTTATGCTTCACCACCTACACCTTAGAAAGGCTGTGGGTATAAACAGATGCAGAGCAAAACACAGAATTGGAGAAAAAAGAAAACTTTGTACAAAGCTTAAGTCTTACGACATCCAACGATATTCATTAAACGAACAACACGGCAACATTACTGTGTATTTCGCATGTTATTCCTATAGAATGCTATGACATACTAACTTCGTATACTCATGTGCTTGCTAGCAAAGTACTCAATCTCCTAAACCACAGAACTGCACCAATGGTAATTTTAAATGCTGCTTGTAACCCTGGTATTTTATCTTCTCTTCAAAATGACCAAGTAAATCCAATTTGATCGTTACTTGAACTCTGACTCGATCTGTTCTTTCCTACCGTAGCAGAAGCGCAACGGAGAAGATTCCCGTCCTGTGCCAGCATCGTTCCCCACCTCGGTCATCGAAGGACCCGCTGAAGCTCAGCGTTACGAGGGCCCCCAATAGCAACGCTGAGCCCCGCAAAGAACCCGAAGACCGATATGGGGAAGACTTTCTGGAACAGAAAGGGAATTTTCTCGGTTGCGTGTCCGCTGCGATGGGAGAGAGCTAATCGTGTTTGGGTTCCAGTAGAGATCAAACCCTTTAACTTAACATAACCTTAGTTCAAAGGTGCATTTGCCGTAACAATCTCTCGCAGCCAAATCTGGCCATCTTATACAGCTGCGACAAAATTTACCATTCAAGACTCCTTCACCTACAATCATACTTTCCACCGCCCCCCCTCTCCTCTTCTCTTACTAAGAATTAATTTTGTTGGCATCCAGATCTTACAAAAGAAAGACTCTCATACATAATAGTAAAAAAGCACATCTATGAGAAGACAAACCAGACCACAAATGAGCAAAACTTATAATTCTAAGCACACTCGTTACAAAACTAAACACGTGCCCCCACCTCCCGCCTACATATTGATGACAGTCATCTTCAACACCATCATATTCTCACATGTGATGTTCTACTGGAGCCATCTTATTCTACTGGAAACATTTTTAAAGAAATTGCCATGCTAAACTCCTTAGTTATACAATCTTCCTCAAAGACAGACCTCTGCGATACGTCATCCGGAGGTACAGCTGCTCTACTAATGAACATAAATTATTCCTACTAAACAGTCAACCTTAAGGCAGCCGCAGCACATATCCACGAATAACAGCATACATCATTTATCCACCTCCAAATGAAGCCATCAGCTAAACTTCAACAATCTTTGCGAATTCCACCACCCTCATCCTTATTGTTGACATTAACCTCATCCCCTTGTGCAGCAGCGAAGACCAAGAGCACGGGCCAGCAAATTTAACAAGTTATCATCTTAACATCCAGAAATCGTCCAACTAATCTTTCTACGCAATAGATGTAACAACGGGTTTCCTGTCCATCTTTCGTTGCAAAAATTGTGTTTCCAGCGACATACAGTGATGACTCGCCGACTTCTCATGTATTTAAATTTCAAATAAAAAAATCTCGCCATTTCTCATGCCAGATTTAACAGATTGGTACACATTTTTTCCATCATTTTCGACGACGACATAAATATCGCCTGCATTTTTAAAAAGCTGATACCAGCATTGCAACGTTAAGCACCATCCATTATATTTGTTAAAAACAGTGATGGAAAGAAAAATGCACACTAGCTAAAAGCAGCAACAGCAAGTGTGGGACACCTTTCAGAGGAACCCTAGTAGTAATACTAACATTTCAATGTCTTCAGGAGGTTTTTAAACTTTTCATGGTTTAAAACAATATATTTTAGTAATTTTTTAAATTACAGACCTCCAACTGCGTTTATTCGAAATTAAATTTATTAATACGTGAAGAGAAATTATTGGAAAAAGTATGTTTTCAAGTACCAAACATTTTTAGCATAAAATTACAGATTTGCCAACATAAAAATTACCAGAGTATTGCGCCCATACCCAAAAATATGGAGTTTGTAAATAATTTAGTTTAAAACACTGCAAATACGACTACCGAATGCTCACAAAAAGTAAGTAATCCTAGGTACTTTATATACTTAATTCCGTTCTTGCCGAAATTGATTTTAACTGAACTGAATGGATAGAAGCTATCTATTCTTTGGCTTTCCAAAATTGCTTGGTCCGTATTTTTATAGCTCAGAATTAAGACTATGGACCTCAGATGATTTTTCAAAGCCAAATTATATGCACGTTAAACAAGGAGTATCTGCATAAAGGAAAATGGATACAACAAGTCTAATAGTTACAATTCTCCCAAAGCAAAGTGGCATAAGCTATAAACCTCAACCAACCATAAATTTTATATTAATGTGTTAATAATTCTGCTTATCTGAAATTGAGATTTAAGCCAAATTTTAGATGCATTGATTTTAAATGCATTGAAATTTTAAATGCATTGATTTAAATACATTGAAGTTAACTCAAATTCCACAGAATGCTGAACTTCAAGCAAAGCATTTGATAACAATCCAAAATCGCAAGTTCACTAGAATCATTTCACATAAGTATCAGTTCAAGACTTCTATCAGCAAAACTTCCGGGCAACCCATTACTTTCCAGAAAAATTGGCAATGAAATTTCACAGCTTAACTTTCATTTAAGGTAAGTTCCACTTGAGATCACATTTATTAAGTCGAAGCTTGCTTTGAAACAATAGTTAAAGCTAGGTAGGATCAAACTTCTTTAAGCTATTTATAAAATCACTGAAAAAAAATTAACTTAATATTTGTACAAGCCAAGGTACTGAATCTAATTTAACAGCAAGTTTTGAAAAATAATTTTGCAGATTGATCTTCGACCACTGACGGGCAAAACTTAAACTCGTTACTGAGGCAGATTTTTGTTCTATTTTGCAATACTGCTTTAACTTCATAAAATTAGAGTCCCAAGTTCACCGAAGTTTCTCTACTAAAATTACAGATCCTCGATTAGCTCTGTCTAGCAGTGCTATACTAAAAACCTTCAAAAGTAATTACTGGAACCTTAAATGCGTAGGCGCTTATTTTACTCAGTTGTTGAAAGTCAGATTTTTACTTATCTTCAAGCTATTTGACTTCAGATTTTGTCAGCATATCAGAACCACAGAAGCGATACAGTTCCATTGCAGAAATGAACTGGGGTAATGAATTTGCAACAGGCAGCTAGGTTGACCAGGTTGGGAGCACATTTCTATCGGAATCTAGGTATATTCTATCAGCATCCACTGCATTCTCCAAGCTCAAATTTTTTTTCCAGCGACCTGAAAATGAGTAAAGATTTGTATACAACAACATCACACCTGAAGTTTCGTAGAACAAAGATATGATTAATTCTGATAGCCTAAGACAGTAATTGTTCTCTTATTCAAAATCTTAACTAATTTGTTTTTAACCCCTTCAGTCTCGCTCTCCTTATATTTCCGGGCTGGAGAGTTCGAAAGTCATGTGCCAGAAAGATTAGCGCATTTTAATCCTTACGCACGGTAATTTATATGAAAATACTTAATGAATGCATTTATTGTACACTTATTTTTATACACTTTGAAATACAATATTTTTGGACTATTTTCCTGAAAATACGACCGTTAAGGGACCAATCAACTCCGTAACGGAGTGGAAGAAAAGAAAATAGATTATATTAATTTAGCGTAGCTATTTGAAATTAATTTAGTGTATTAAGCAAACAAAAAAAATATTTACCCCCCCCCCACGAGAGTAAACAAAATTCTGGAATGGACACATTTCAATCAAGGCAATAAGAAAACGCAAGATGTCTGAAAATAAATAGTCAAAGAGTTCCCTTTCTTTTCAATGGGTTCCATTAAAGCAGGTATGGGCAACCTTTGAAAAGTTGCTCGCCAAACTTTAGGATTTTAGCGCAGTCGCGGGCCTAACTTCAGAATATTAGCGAAGTCACGGGCCGTGTAATTGAGATTTGGAATGGTTTCTGAGTTGGTATGTTCTGCGGGCAGTATAAAAAGCCTTGGCGGGGCACATCCGGCCAGCGAGCGCCCATATGTGCGTTAATGGAATGAGAGTCCACCTTTTGTAACCCTGTATATGAGACTACTCCTTACTATATTTGAAAGCCATTTGCAGGTATAAGGTTACTTAAAATTCAGTTAAATTTTCCGTACTGCTAGTATTACACTTTGCTTTATTTTGCTACAACTTAATTTTTTAAAGCTATTTATCATAAACAGCATATGCAATTATGCTTGATTCCAAAAACTTCTCTGAAAGTCTCCGAAAGCAATCCGTTCAAGTATTTAGTGTAGTAACTTTGATTATCACCATTCATTTTTGGCAAGTTCCATTCAAAACTTACCTTTTAAAGTAATGTGAGACATTTTAGCATAATTTGACTTATGTAGTACCAAATAGTAAAACGTAAGAGCATGATTCACCCGCCCCCCTACAATTGCCTTTCTGCACACTGACACTTCAATTTGAAATCTTGACGGTAAACATGGATAAATTCAGTCAATGTGACACACTCAACCCCTTGTGTGGCATGTGGACCACCAGCCAATCGGCCAATATTTTTCGACCGATTAATCTCAGAATTCGGGACAGATGAGTGAAAGTTCGAGAAGGCTTTTGGAGGGGGGGTGAGAGAATCTGCTTATACGATATTGTTTTCTAGTAGAATTTGTTTTTTAATACTAGTAAAGTTTCAGAAAATTCATTTACTTCTAAATTACCGATCTCCATTAAAATAAATTTATATTACAATTCTGTCAAATATGAGTGTGGTAAGTGGATCACGTGATCCACTTGCCTCTTATCAGCTCTTGGGACAACCAAGTCGCCCAAAGAAAAATACCACGAAATTTTCAGATATCAAGATCTTAATACATACTTTATAAAATATGTTTAGTTTTCAGGAAAATTTATTTCACTAGAGGTTAATAACTTACTGAGCATAAATTGACGCATGTAATTCCAAACCCAGCTCCATCCGTGAGTTTCCGGATAACACCTTTTCCCATGTTTTTGCAAAATTCCACTTATCTTGGAAAAGCTTAATCCATCAGGTCGAATCCGGTCGAAAAACGCTCCCAGAGTGGTTTCAAGGCAAAACTGGCTCGGTCCAAGCTTCAAGTGGAGTCGTTACTGGCGAAGAGTGGTTATTAACTGAAAATTTAAAAAAAACTTTAGTTATTAAACATGCGATCTACATCACAGTACATTTTTTCAATTTTTCTAACTTTGATTGAACCAGACGTTTGGTTAAACCAGACTTATTTGGTTAATGTTCCACTTTTTGGGAGGAGGGAGCGGGGATGCTCAAAATTTTATCGTAACATGATCATTTTTTTAAAGCTTCATTTTTTTTCCATCTATAAGTCTCTGTTCATTTAAATACTGAAAAGCATAGAATCTAAAACACAAACAATATTTAAGCGAACATGTAGTATTGCGTTTCTTTGGTAGGGAAAGAAAATTACATGACACTGAAATAGTCAAATCGGCAGGATTGTAGTAAAACTGGCCCAATGCAAAATTCAAGTTTGAATTTCGGAAAACCTGAATTAAATCTTAACCTAAAATACTGAAAGATCTATCTTAATTGATGTTTAAAAATGATTTAAATAGTGCGTTTCACGAGAAAGCCTTCTCCTGGAAAAAAAAAAAAATATAGGTATGGATTAGGCCTGTTTTTAGCAACTCGCCTTATAAAATGCCATGTCTTTTAGGTGTTGTGCAACATACAATGTAACGGATAATCTACAGAAGAATTTGCAAAATTTAAGTATAGGTTGACCCAGTTTCCCCACCTTACTCCATTATGTTTTAACTCATCTTACTGCAATGTATTCCACCCTTTCACAAGTGGATACTCGAAACAAAAATTAGAAATTGCAACTTTCGCTTGATTAGCACTTTGCGATTGAAACTAGCTCGAAGTACTGATAAATTTATAAAAATTTCATACCCTTTTGGTACTCATGAAATCCGAACAAATATCGTTCACTTAGAATAGCAGTAAAAATATGAGTTTGGCAAAAAGATCTGCATTTTTATTTGCTAACACTGAAAGTTCACTTGCTCTTCAATGAATGACTAATGGATTTAGCAGCATGTCTACTTCAGCACTGGAATTTCTGCAAGTTAAATACGCGCCTTTTATGCTTACCTTTATAAGCACTTTGTACTGTCCTATTAGATTCTGAAGGTAGCCATTTAGACGCCCATCTTGGTAACATTCTTGGAACAGTTAAAATCTAGACTGTCCTCATGGTGATGGAGTACTATAGAATCATTCTTTCCTATAAAGTTTCAAAAATAAGAACTTAACGAATGATATATTGATTATCTAGAATAAATTTAAGTTTTACTCTAGCCCTTCGAGAGTGAAAATGGCAAAAAAACTAAACGCCGAGAGTTTAAGCGGTCAGATACAATACGAGAATATTATTGAGTGACATTCAAGTGTTATTGTGCAACTGTTCACGCCTATTCTTTTACATATACTACGGCTAAATATTCCATCTGCTTTGTTTCCCATGTATCAGTTTATGCAATATTTCTTTGATTCCAACAGGGATTTCAAAAAGATTAATGCCCTCATAAGGAAATGTATTTCAAAATTCAAAAGCTCCATTACTTTTAAGCTTAAAATCTGAAATAGTTCATGATAAACGAGTGCTTTAGCTAACAAAAAGGATTCATAGTTTAAAACTAAGTTAACAGAATTTTGTATCATAGCCTTATAAAAGGGTTGAACTTATACAAACCTTTCCACAGGTGACTCCAGAGCTTAATCCCTTTTATTAGTCCTTACAGCAGCAAACTTGATCCACTCATTTTCAAGTCCGGAGCCTTGTACTTTCCACACACCAAAGCCTACTTTTTTGGACCTTTGTGGTGATCGAGACTTCAGAAGAGACATCGCAGTCATTTCTTGTCTATTCGCCCATGAATCCACAGTCTAATTCATCTATATATTCAGCAGTTTGTGTTTCAACAACTCTAAAAAAATTCTTACTAAAATTATCAAGTTCAATGAATGAATCAGTGAATGAACTGAAAATAAAATTTTATTCGACAGCGAGATTTACACATACGTCAGACTGATGCTCCACTTAATTGTTTAAACAGAGTCCGAATCTAGTACAAATTTAATTTGAGCCATGATTTGTTTTAAGTTCAACTTCAAATTTAAGGCTAGAATCTTTGAAGCAGCAAGTCTGGTTTTACTTTACAAATGACATTTTGGAGTTTCAGTGCAAGTTACGAAAGTGCGAGAAACTTAAAATTCTTTCAAGATCTTCTTGCTTTTTAATTCCAACACTGGCGAAATGCAATTATACGGCATGAGATCATCCCAATTTAATGTTCCAGTGTCACGTGAGTGCTTCTGTAAGCAAGACATATTTCGGTTTTATGACTTATCAATCTACAATCTTTTTTTGCTATGTGCTTTAACATTAACAAATTAATGAATGCAGGTCTCCTTCAAAGTTTAAATAGCTTTAAAAGATTATGAATGTTTTACTTTGCATGTAATACGACTTCTGTATACTAGTGGAATCAAATTCTACAGTGAGAATATTTTTTACATTTTTTTTAATCTTCTGCATTTTTAAAGCAACTTCTTGCATCAAAGAAAATAACTTATCTTGTCAACATCATAATGTAAATAACGTTGTTTAAAACACCGAAAGAGTTAAATTAGTAAATTAGTTTAGGAAGTTAGTATAGTATATTTTAGTAGAAAGTTAGATTTAGATGGCACTCTTTCGGGCTTTAAACCCGTTGTTTAACATTAAAAACTAAATGTTGATACATTCCGACTGTGCAATAGCGTTACTGTATACACAACCAAGACTTGTCAATTTGAGGGATCCACTATCTTCGATATGCGTATGGTCGCATTCAAACATTAAACCCGCAAGTTAATTGAGCAGAGTTACTTCAGAAAATTTACTATAATTGTTCACCATGCCAAACACAAAGATTATCACACCCGACTACCACAATTTCAATGTATTTTCCAAGAGTCAAACCAGCATTTAGGTTACCTTACAAAAAAGTCATGGCTTTTGGAGAATTTGTCACTGATGGCCAAGTCTGACTATAGGCATATTATTTAAACAATTATTCAAATTCAGTACAACCCAAGTGGTAAATTAGAGCATATATAGTCAGTAGCACATTTTTAAAGTACGCTCTTCTGAAGATTTATGTAGATTTACAGAGAAGCACAAAAACATATCTGCAAATTTAGTCCAAGTATTTAGTGACATTGCTTCCACACGCAGTTTATAACCGATTTAGAGATTTCGAATATGTGATCGAAAGGTTAATTATCGCGTAAGTTTCGGTGTCTTGCACCGATGTTGAATATTTCAGCCATAATTACTGAACACTGTTCAAAATGCGGTCACTTCAATAGGTAATCAAACTTCGCATTTAGTCAGTTTGGAATTTGACTAAAAATATCTTGTACGACTAAAATAATTCTTTCTAAGGGCAAAAATAAGGAGTGAAAAAATGTCATTCTTTGAACACTATTTCAGTAAAGTCCTTTACTCAGCGCTTAGTTAATAAGGCGCCCGTTGAAAAATTAATATAAAATTTTGATACAAGCTAGATATTTGACACTATTGTGTATATCCAACAGCTTCTATTCATAATCTTGAGTTATGATTACATCCCTAAAGATCATTCTCCAATTTAAATATTAAGTCAGTTGTCGTGAAACTTAATCCTCCATGGTTCAGAAGGGAAAAAAACTAGTTTATCTAAATCATTACATATGTTTAAATGCCAAAACGAAGAGCCATTTAGAATATCAAATTTTTAATCTATTTTGATTTGACGTATATTTCGTTTCAATCTCATGCAGTTTTTAATTTATAACCTCATGTATTTTAAAAGCAGTAACATAGCGGGTTCACTCTGTTGAGCTTTCTAAACGAGCGATATTAAAGCATACCAAGTTAAATTCATTATTGGTAATTTCACATTAAGAGACAATTTCGGGATTGACAGATAACAGTAAAATTTCGGCTCCACATTGAGATCGCTTTAAATACTGATCGTGAAACATTCTTTCAATTGATATGATTACCGTAATATTTTATTCGGTGCATTCTGGCGCCATCTTCAGCGATAAAATAGTCATATCTGGTTCATCAGTTTCATATGTATTGACGGGAGGCTTCTCTTGCTTTGATCTGCAAGTTCAGGTTTATAACAATGAAAAGTTAGATCTACATACTTAGATACCCATACGGGCGATAAAATTTGCATGTTGAACACATCAATAGTGTCCCAATAGCTCCGCTCATGAATTTGTTTTAAAACTTAATGGACAAATCATTTTGGCATCGACGTCAATTCCTTTATGCATACGGCTCCAGTCTTCACTGATTGCCAAGTGCGATGAAAGCTGAAATTCTTTAGATTGCATCTAGAAGGGAAGAGAAGAGCAACTTCATTCGTGATTAGTCCAATTTTTTTAAAGCAAAATATTCATAGCTTTTTCCTACCACAAGTTACTTTAACTTCTTAGTTCCAAAGCTCCAGTTATCTGGACCGCTTTGTTTGCTCTGTTAAAACTATAGTTTAATAATTTTGCCGTTTTGAGCTGACGCATTCTTGCATGCTTTAATTTTGTATGTGTGTGTGAATAAATGATTTTAACTCGTTTGAGTGTGAATTCAGCCTCGCTGACGAACACATCTTATTTTTGTTTGCCGTTAGTTTAGTTTGCCCCGTTACACGAAATATTTTAATGTTACAAAAATTTCACAATTTGGGAATTATTTTTTTTTCATAATTTATATAGCTGAAAAGAACTCGTAAGACATCATTTATCTTTAGGTTCCTTGACAATCTTCGTTTGCGGTTGATGAACATTTTACTATTGATCGATTGGGAATTTGAGTTTTATTTGAAAAATTATTTGAGAATACGCTTTCTACTTATCGTTTTTAGATGCAATAGGTTTTTCAAACAATGAGATTTCTTTAGTTTGAGAGTGAAATAAGACAACCTTCGGCGTTTTAACCTCTTCAGACCAAACTAAAATTAGATGGAAAAAGCTGCAAGGCAACATCTACTGATCCGACAGAGCCAGAAGACCAATAACATTTCCCTGAACACAAAATGTTATGGCGCCCTTTTCCAATAGAACATTAACTATTCACGCAAATATTACGTTTATAACTTCAAAACAGTTAACTAATGATTTGTTTGACAATGACTTTAAAGCAGCTGAAAAGACCTCTGTTGCATGAAACTTTCATAACCAATTGAGAAATATACAAGTAAGAAAGGCTCTTAAGAAAGAACACTAAATTAAACTATAAATGAGGGATATCTGTCAAAGAGTGGTGGTGACGTGGATGGAGGATTTAAGAGTTCCAACAAATATTCACGTAACATCTAGTGTAAACCACCCAAAGCTCCAGACAGCCGTGCAGTAGGCCAGAACCATTATCCTGAACACTTCAGACATCCATCACGTTCGATGTTATCCAGTTATCCTCTAGAACTGTTAAAATGTTACGAACAAGCAAAACTCATGATCTTATGGAAGTTTTGATGTTCAACAGAACTACTCTGCAAATTATATGAACGTAAGCCTCATTTCAGCCTGGGTATAGAGTCAAGATCTTTGTATTTAACCCTAATCTGTACCCAGGTTCAACTTTTACCTATCGAAATGTCAGGACTTAATAAAGCCATACAAAATTTAACAACCTGTTGTATTTGCAGTTTAGTATCGAAAATCTCATTCACTTCGTTTTTCCTCATTCGAATGAGTAAATTTTCAGTGTCTTCGGAACGGTTCTAAATGTCCGAAAAGGACATCTGACTTAAGAATTTTGCTACCGAACTCTTCCCATGCTAATTAAAAGGATGTCGTGCATGACGATGGACTTAAAGAGCTCTGATCGTCAGGAAAGGCCTTTCAAGGCTAACACTCATGAGACCCGTTCAGTCAGCCGTGCGAATCAAGGCTTACTGCAAATACCCCACTTACAGGCTGTGTTGTTGGATTCGGTCCCTACTCGAATCCAGGCTCGATCTCTTCTCTCTCATCGCAGCAGACACGCGACGGCGAAAATTCCCTTTCTGTTCCAGAGACGCTTCCCCGCCTTGGTCATCGAACACAGTGCTAAAGCTCAGCGTTGCGGGGGCCCTCAATGAGCAACACTGAGCCCCGCAAAGCATCCGAAGGCCGAGGCGCGGAAGAAACTCCGGAACAGAAGGGGAATTTCCTCCGCTGTGTGTCTGCTGCGATGGGAGAGAACAAATAGAGTCTGGGTCCAAGTAGGGATCGAACCTAACAACACAGCCTATAAGTAAGTAGGGTATTTGCCGTAAGCCTTGATTCGCACGGCTAACTGAACGGGTCTCGTGAGAGGTAGCTTTGAAAGGCCTTTCTTGGCGATCAGAACTCTTGTTAAGTCCATAGTCATGCATGACATCCTTTTAATTAGCATGGGAAGAGATTGGTAACAAAAATCTCTTAAACCAGAAGTCCTTGTCGGGATATTCCGAATCGTTCCGAAGACAATGAAATTTAAACTCTATTATGGATATTACGAAGTTAGTGAGACTTTAGATTTAAACGGCAAATACAACCGCTTTTAAAATATGCTTTATTGAAAGTCACCGTATTCCGTTCGTCAAAACCCTACAGGAACAGTGATCTTCCATACTCGTGCAAATCAAGTTTAACATAAATACACATAACATGTAAATTAGCTAAACATAAATCGAATGTTCATTGCTCAAATAAGTCTGAAAAAACTGCTCATTAAGACACAAAATTCGTCATCTTAAGTCTAAGAATAAGTTGGACTTTGAACAGTGAAATCAGCCGACTACGTCCCCGAGGAGGTCCCGATTTGGTCGCCTTTATGTCAAGCAGGGAAGTCTGCAGAAGGTCATGTAAATCCAATCCCCTACAGGGGTTAATGTCCCCTTTTAAGTAAAGTATGTTTTTCAAGTAGTCTTTAACTTAGTTATTCCAATTTTGAGAAGTACTAGTAGATACCATTGTATAGTTAAATATAAATAAATTTGTGAAGAGGTGAATGCAATATACATAAGTTCAAATTCACTAACGATTCCGCACTATCAGTATGGACTATACAATGCTATAAACTTATTTTGTCTGCTGGATATGAAAGAAAGATTAGGCCAATTACATAAAAGGTACATGCAGGATTTAGACATGTGACCTTAACCCGTCTCTCCGTTTCATTAAACCAACGAAAGTGCAACTGACGAAGTTTTAAGAGAACGTATAAATTGCAATATGTCACACGAAAAACCAAATACAGAAATTTGCAGTTTTGGAATATAATTCAGGATCAGCAAGCTTACTTCACGCATTACAACCTGAAATGCTAATTAACGTAAAAAGGTTCATTAATATTGACACGAGCTGCGAAAAAGCACTTTTAAAGAAGCACTAAAAGATCAAATCCTACAGTTTGAACCACTTTCAGGAAGAGTCCTTTAGTTTCTGGATTTAAACCAGATGTAAACGTTCAAAAATATGCTACGGCATTAATTTTGAGATTAACATTAATTTTATGAAAGCTAACATTTTAAGACCCGCTGATGACTGCGGTAAACCGCCGAAAGTGCTGTTTTTTTTAAAGTGATTTTAACCTATTTTTACAATTATTTTAAATTTTTAATTATGTGTAATGCAGATTCATATTTTTTGTGTTAATTATAAGTAAGACAACACCCGACCAATGTTATTTATCGTCTAATCGTAAGAAAGTCGACATTTGAGACTTCACGACGACAGTATTTGACGGTCGAAAGTTGCAAGAGATTTTAACCGAATTTTTAACGATATTAAGATTTTAACTATATAGTATGCAGGATCCAGATACTTTTATGTCAACTATAACATTAAGTTTGTTTATGCCTCTGTTTAGTTATGATTGAAAAAACTTTCAAGAAACTCATGAATTCTCAGCTATAATATATTTCAACTATGGTAAAAGAAAGTGAGTAACAATACTTATCTTTGTAAAGAAACTGCAAGAAAGCTACATAAACTCAGACGAACTGGAGCCGTAACATCTTTGTGTCGATCAGTTTAGGAGCCTTTCTTTTGATTGAAGACTATCTTTCTCCAGTCTAATTCTGGAAAGATTACGAAATTTCATTCCAAGGTCCAATTCCGACAGACCTGAAATAGAAAAGATATTCAACGCAGTTTCATCGCATCTATATTAAACAGTAAACCAAACATTTAACAAGGTGAGCCTATTCTCAGTGGGTGTATTTAAATCCTAAGGCTACGTGTTCTATACATACAACCCGATGCATTTGATTTTTGGAGAAAAGACTGCAATAAGTAGCAACACTGCTGCATAGTGAATATTGTGTTATGACAGTGAGTTATAAGGCTTATAACTTTATTCAGAAGCGTAATGTATACGGATGTTCTTTAACACTTCAGTCCCTCGAATATCAATGTATCTACTGAAATTAAGGCCATAACTGGAGAGGAAAAGATCATGAGGGTTTGAAAGTTGGGAAAATTGCCTTCAGTTTATTTACACAAAAAATACGAAAGGATATGCATATGCAGTGTTAAAGAACAGTGAATTTGGACATCTTATTTTGCCGTTTTGATTCCTAGTGGAGAGTTTGTAAATTTAAATAAAGAAAAAATATGTGTTTTTATTCAGAATATTCACATGTACCATTAATTAAAGAAATATAGAAGTCCCCCCCAAAAAATGCGTAGTTCCTGCCTTAGTGTCATTGTTGCACTAGTCTTACATTTTACCTGCAATGTCTACATCAAAAGTTCTTGATGAAGACACTGATTCGATTAGAATTATTATAAATAGTAAAGTATTCGCAGGGGCTCTAAGCAGTTTGGTCCCCTCCCCCTTTTAAGAGAAAATAAAAGCCATAGAAATAGCTTAATGGATGTATCGGCCTATTAGTTATAACTTTGACAAAGCATACGGGTATCATTTTCACCAGCCTACAATCAACGCTGTATTACAAATTAAGCATGAACTTCAAATAAACCTAAATCAATGTATCGAAATGAACATAAGGAACCTAATGCACTTTTTAATTCAACATTAAGGAATAAGCAAATGTCTAAAAATAAGTTACTCCATCGAAAAGTTCATAAAAAACATGAAGCAAGTTTTCAAATTAAAAATTGGGGAATAAGAAAGTGTCTGAAAAGACAGCAAAACTATTCGCCATACCTGATGATTTATTTAACATGAACTCACGTTAGCTCCTCTACTTTCAGTATACGTCTTTCAACTGAACATTAAAAGTTTAAAAACTAATCATAAAGGCAAGTTATTTTAAAATTATCTTTAAAAAAAAATCAAGCATAAATTTGATACATTTTTCAACATAAAACCGATTACTTGGTAAGAAACTACAAAATTCATAGACATCAATGCTGCATTTTTAGCAGATACGGAAAAGATACGTGTTGTTAAAACACTTGTTTGATTTTATACATACTGCTACAAAGTTATCTTGGTAGATTGAGTATTACAAGAAAGTCGAGAACTAATTCCCGATATCTAGGGTACAATTATGTTTTTAACATAATTTTATATCTATTGCCTTAATTTTTAATATTACAAGTTTAACATGAAGTTTAACTTCAAATAAAAATAAAAAGACTAATGCACTGAAAAGTACGTAAGGAATCCGACGCAATTTTTCTTATTATATTAAGGAATAAGCTTTTCTAATGCAAAACAATACGATGTCTAGGTTAGAACACTTATTGACGTTCCATGTACGATAACTTAACTAGTATCTACAACATACTAAATTAAACACCTTATTTTTCCCCTTAAATGAGCTTGCCATATGAAATAACCACACTAAATACGATGCTAAGATTCTAATTTTAAATTTGCATCGCTTAAATCATTATCCCATTCTAAACTTGCAGTAAGTATCGTACAATGTCTTTTATTAAAAAACTCGCTTACGCTCTCACAAACACTTGACCAGCGGTGAGACTTACATACACTCAATTCGTACAACACAAGAAAATCGGTGAAAAAAAAAACTGTCCTTACCTCTATCGGTCACGTCGCATGAGGTCCACCTGGCAAATAAACGTGAACGGCTTCAAGCAGACATTTTTATAATGTTACTTCATGTGCTGAGAAGTACAAAGACAACCTTATGGTCGGAAATGTCGCAATTGCTTAGTCAAGTTACAAGACGCAAACAACGATACCGAACTTACAAAGAAAAAAAACCATAAGTTGTGTGTTCGTAAAACGCTCAACCAGTGACACTTGTGCAAATAGTTTTGAATTTAGGCGTTCCTATCCTCTCCGTTTTTAAGACTTAAGCTGGTGCATCGTCGTTCTTAAAGTCAACTGAGTGCAACTAATTGAAAAACTAATGCATGCGAGACAGAGGACTCGATTCTGTTTTTCATGGTTTGTTGTAGCTCTACTCCGAGGATGTTCTGGTAATAAAAAGCATCAGTTACGAAAATTCGCGAATGCGTTTTGTACTCAAAAATAGCTTTCCGGTATTAATTTTATCATTCATTCCCGGCATTGATGAATTTTCTAATGAAAATTCTCTAAAAAATTCGAGCATCATTTGTCACATTTTAGTTGAAAAATCAAATCAACAGTGACAGGAGCCACTTAATCATGTTGGTGTTGTGTTTGAAATATTTATTTTCGAATAAGTGTTCCATTTCGAATAAAAGTTTCGAATAAATCGTAGTCGAATAAAGTGGACATCACAATGACAATTGTTGTCTGTGGAATATTTATTTTCGGATTTGTGTGTTTGGTTCAAAAAATCCGCTTATAAATCCTCGTCGAATGAAGTGGACAACAGATAAGTTTTTACTAGCACAAGGAAATGAAATTTTTAACGACATTTTTTGACGACAGCTGGCTGTGCGCGCACAGCCAGCTGCCGTCAAAAAAGGGTCTCTAGATCTTTGGCACGCGATGAACGTTTCGATCGTCCGCCATCTTGCCGGTAGTTAAGTCGAGCGATGGCAACGGCTGCCCTTTTTTCAGCATTGGGCAATCTACATAGCTGTTCTCGCATTCTTCCATTTTTCAGCAGATGTCAGTGCTGTTAAAAATAATCGTGACCATTTTTACTTCCTTGTACGTAGTATAAGGAAGTAATGTGATCCCGAAAAATTTTGGGGGCCAAATTTCGACATAAAAACCGATTTTGACTACCTCTAAATTTAATTAAAAATTTTTTTTCGATGCATCTCATCGTAGGCTAGCATGCACGATCATATTAACGCGTCTGCAACTCATTTTGACCAGTGGCGAGTCTACTGTGGCCAGTTTTTCCATGCCGTCTGTACGTACGTACGTATGTATGTAACTCGCATATCTCAAAAACTAATGGTCGTAGAATGTTGAGATTTGATATTTAGGATTGTTCTATGATCTAGTTGTGCACCTCCCCTTTTGGTGGCAATCGAATGGATAGTTTATGTACAGGACCGCCCAAAAGATTCGAAATACATTACGCTCTATGGGCCGAAATTCATTAAACTCGCCTAACTCAAAAGCTATTAGGCGTAGAATGTCGAAACTTCATATTTTGGATAGTTGTAACATCTAGTTGTGCACCTCCCCTTTTGGTTCCATTCGACTGGATAGTTTATCTACAGGACTGCCCAAAACATTCGAAATACATTACACTCAACGGGCCGAAATTCATTAAACTCGCATATCTCAAAAACTGTTAGGCGTTGAATGTTGAAACTTTATATTTAGGATTGTTGTAACATCTAGTTGTGCACCTTCCCTTTCGGTTCCATTCGACTGAATAGTTTATCTACAGGACCGCCCAAAAGATTCGAAATACATTACGCTCTATGGGCCGAAATTCATCAAAGCGTTTTTTAGAGGTATTGGGCTATTTCAAACGACTCAGAAGTGATATATGCTGTAAAGAGTTAGAAAATGAATTTCTCCATTAAAAAAAGTGTCTTTTTCATTTATAGTTCTGCTACAGGAACACTTAAAAGATTTCCAATACATTACGGTCAATAGCAATTTTAGGGGCATTCATCCATTTCAAGCACAATACCGTCCTACCACATAAGTTAGATAATGGTCCGACCACGGTCACGTGCCTCCCTCAAGAACTATGCCAAAAGTCGCCAAGCTTGGCGACTTTTGGTGTATGTGTGTGCATATTTAACTCTCAAATCTCAAAAACTATTATGAAATTTCATATATAAGAATGTTGTAACATCTAGTTGTGCATCTCGATTTTTGGTTCCAATCTACTGGAGAGTTTATTTACAGGACCACCGAAAAGAATTTCAGTACCTTAATGTCTATGGACATCTTCAATATAATACATAGACAGTCATTGTTTGGTACATGCCCAAAATCTCGCCGTCTGTCCTCGACCTTGGCGAGTTTTGGCGAAATATCGCCAAATTTGGCGATAGTCAGTCATTTGGTCGATGCCCAAAGTATCGCCATTTGTTATCGTTCTTGGCGAGTTTTGGCGGAATATCGCCAAATTTGGCGATAATTTGTCATTGTTTGGTTCATGCTTAAAATCTCGCCAAATGTCTTCGACATTGACGAGTTTCGCCGAAATATCGCCAAATTTGGCGCCAAAAATTATTTCCTATTTTGTATAACTCTAAAACTTTAACCCGTATGAAATTTCATATATAAGAATGTTGTAACATCTAGTTGTGCATCTCGATTTTTCGTTCCAATCTACTGGAGAGTTTATTTACAGGACCACCGAAAAGAATTTCAGTACCTTAATGTCTATGGACATCTTCAATATAATACAACTGTAGACAGTCATTGTTTGGTACATGCCCAAAATCTCGCCGTCTGTCCTCGACCTTGGCGAGTTTTGGCGAAATATCGCCAAATTTGGCGATAGTCAGTCATTTGGTCCATGCCCAAAGTATCGCCATTTGTTATCGTTCTTGGCGAGTTTTGGCGGAATATCGCCAAATTTGGCGATAATCTGTCATTGTTTGGTTCATGCTTAAAATCTCGCCAAATGTCTTCGACATTGACGAGTTTCGCCGAAATATCGCCAAATTTGGCGCCAAAAATTATTTCCTATTTTGTATAACTCTAAAACTTTAACCCGTAGATTTTTTAACTTTGTATTTAGAACTATTGTAATATCTAACTGTTTTCAATATCTTTTTTGACAGCAATCGACTGAGAATTTATTTACAGGGTGAGCCAAATGACTTTAAATACATTGAGGTGTATGGATGCATACAATTCATTGAAAGTCTGTGGTCAATGACTACTTTGGCTATCCCCAAAATCTCGCTGACTATCTCAAGTTTGTCGGCTTTTGGTGAAATATCGCCAAATAAAGTGTCAGAAGGAAATCTTTCAAATTGAACTCAGCTTGGCGATATCGAAATATTTGGCTAGAAATCGCTAAACCTTACAATTATTGATATTTTATCTCTTTCAAACAAATAAATTTAGAGGAAGTGCATCGAAAATATTTTTGATCTAATGGACGTGCAAGGAAGTCATGTGTTGGACACATCAGATTTTTTTTTTACGGGAAAGGACGTGCTAAAAAGTAAAGGATTCTGGGGGAACTATGTCACCCGCAGCTATTTTTATAGAAATCAAATCTATTCTTCGTGACTGGCAACAGTCAAGACGTCAGAGTCTGGTGTTCCCAGAGCGCTAGAACACTGCGCGTTAAAGGGTTAAATCAGAATTTAGCGGATAATTTGAGGTATGTGCTTATGTTTATTTCTTGCTGCAATGAATATTGGTTTGACGTTGAGAATTTTTATTGTTTTATCTTCCCGTATCTATGTAAAGATTTTTAGTACTTTGTGTTATTTTTTGTGAATTGGGAAGGGTATATGGAAATTTTTAAGGTGATAAGAAACATGGATGATTTTATTCCATGCATGGGATCGCTATCGATTTGCAGAATTCACGAGCATTTTTAAATATAATATGAATCAATAGATGAGGATTTTGGAGTTGTTTGTTGTGAGTTTTGATTTTATCCTGATTTTAGTAGCGTAAGTTTTGTGTGTTTAGATGATGTGGATGTGTGTAGAGTTTAGTTTTGTTCATTTTATTTTAATTGAATTCGAAATATGTGTACAATTGTTTTAATAAGGTGTTTAAATAAGTGTATTGTAGTTTTAAGTTTATTTTTTTTATATAGGAACGTATGTTTATGTTACGTTTGGTGAGAAAAAAGTCGCCAAGGTCAAAGTTGGCGACAAAAAAAGTCGCCAACTAAACCTGCCCCCGCTTACGGAATTATGGCCCTTTCGGGTCTACCAAGAGGCTGTCGAAGGTTTTGATTGGTTTTCTCCAGATGTAACGTCTTCTCCTCTTTGTTTTCTTGGATTATGGGGTCTTAGACACTTCTGATTTAGATCATTTTGTACCAACCCCAAATCCAGATTAGATAAACAGCAATAGTTTGCGATCGCTAATGGCTACTGTTGCATGCTAAATAAGTCGTGGTCGCAATGTCCTCCAAGTTCCCATACGAAACGACACCTTTGGAGGTGGCAAAACTAAGCCTTGGAGTTTTCTGCTTGGTATGTGCTTCGAAATTAAGAAGCGAGCCTACGATCCGTAAAGCTGCCATCTATCGGCTCCTGAATGAGGTAGAAATGAACTGTTCGGGTGTCTGTAGTAGAAATTAACACCCTTGGCAGATATAACGTCAGTACGCGATGGAACCCTTGAGTGATTCGGTTTTATCGGGATAGTGGCTGTATGTCTGTTGTCTGTAATTGCTTTTGTAGTGCTGCTTCAAAGGTGCGTATCTCCTCTGTCTTTTGGAATATTAACCTCTTCCCTGCGGGGAAATTTTGCCCGTGCTATATGCTTTCCCTCATTTCAGTGACTCTCAGGTGAAGCTGCTATTTGTGCAACAATCATTGATGGATTACCCTTTCCCTCCCCCCGAAGTAAAATGAACTTCTTGAACAAGGGGATTCCGTTTGCATGTATATTCTCCTTTTCATGAACTGGGGTGCAACTGAATTGATGGATGGATGTCGACATCTCTCCCCGCCGGTCCAGTACAGGTGAACAATTACAGAGGGGGAAATCATTAGTTGGTCGAAATATGAACCATGCTCGTCCTTTAAGGTGTTCTACGACTTGGTTGAAAAATCGACCGCCCGTCTTCAAAGGGTTAAGACAGTTTTAATTTGTTTTAAAGTACAGTATAAGAGCTTCACACCATGCCATTTTTAGATTTTATTATTTGTCCCAAATGACTTTTTAGGGGGTGAAAAAGCACGTTTTTCAATTTTTTGAAAATTTATGCGTTTTTTCAGGGGAAGGACCATCAGTAACAACTCAATTTTTTTTTCTGCATTTTTTTCTTCTTTTTATCTGTCACACTTACATTTCTAGTATTGATACGTAAGTGTGACAAGAAAAAAAATAGTCTGAAATTACTGGGAAAGTCTTTCGGATTGACTTTGCAGCTCTGCTAAAATGGCAAAAAAACATTTCTTTTGTGAACGACAAAGTGATGTCCAAAAACTGTATTTAGGCTTAACATAAATATATTTTATTATGGTCATTTAAAAGTACATTCTTTAAGCTTTCCAATAAGCCGTATCTGATCTTTCTGCTATTTGAAATAAAAAGTCTACAGCTTGTAGAAAATGAGCCTAAAATGGCGATTTTTACTCATCCGCGGAGCAAACAAATGGCGATATCTCAAGAACAATTTTTTTTTTAAGAAATAAAAACAAAACTGTTTTGGTACAGAAGGTGGGCAGATATCGCCTACAAAATTTCGTGAAAATCAAAATAGTGCGGCACAGCCCATTTGTCGATTTAACATGGAATGACCCTAATATGAAGACAGCTTTGTGATGTTTCGTATATTTGGTAAGAAATTTCCAAACACTAATATTATGGAACTATCGTATCATTAGAGAAAGAAAAAACTCAAAACGCTGGTGTCAAAAGATACAATAAATAAAAGCTTTGTAAAAAACATACAAAAATATTCACTTATCAGTTGTGACGATCGTTTCCAACGAAAAAACTTCGGTCTTCAAGCCGTCAACTCTTAATCTGACAGTACAGTTGGGACTGAACGCGAACAATATTCGACAGACTGTAATCCAGTCTTTTAGTCCCCTCTGTACTGTGAGACTGAGTGTTGACGGCTGATGAAGACCGAATATTTTTTGGTTGAAATGATCCTCCCAAGCGATACATACCTGTTTAAGTGTGTTTTTTAAAGTTTTTATTTATTTTATGGTATTGCTCTTTCAAATGAAATAAAATTATCTGAAATGCTTTAAAACCATGAGTAATCTAATGAACTCAGAGAAAGTCTTGTTGGTGTCCAAGTTAGATTTTTATAAATCTAATGAAAAAGTAAAACGTTTGGCCATGAAACATTTTTTAAACTTAATCCAAAATGAATGTTTTAACGTAAGCTAAAACCTTAATGGTCTTTCTTTTTCAGGTGTCTCTAAACTTCTGGGCGATTTTAAAAGGCTGCTGCTGACGTCAGACGGTAGTGACGTCAACCTCCTCTCAAAGGCCAGAACATTGCGGCGCACGGCGCCATCCTCAGGGTGCGTTCTTCCGTCTTCAACTCAATGCTGAGTTGCGACATGAAAAAAAAAAAAATAGAGGACAGGCAGCATAGACATCGAGGACTGCGATGAAGGAACTTTCTCGGACTTCCTGCACTTCCTGTATTGCAGAAACGTGGAGGACCTGTCCTCCGAGAACGTCTTCAGTTTGTACAGGGCCGCTGAAAAGTACGACGTGCAAGATTTGAAGTCGCAGTGCGTCGCATTCATGCAACGCAGCCTGACAGAGGACACCTTCTGCGAGACTGTCGCACTGTCTCTGCAGCAAGGCGAGAATGAACTCCTGAAATTGGCTACGGAATTCTTCGCCAAGAACTATCAGAGATAATCCTCATCGCCAAGTGGCAACAATTCATCGTTGAGAATCCCATACAGGGCTATGAGCTCTTTATAAATGCTCTGGTGCCAGAAAAAGCATCTAAATGAGTGGGAAAATGTACAGTAGAACGTAGTCTATAACACACACAGGATAGGACGGTTTGAACCATTTTTCGCTTGAACTCCTATACATAAGAGTCCGACGCACTGCCGACGTCTGTGAGATTTAAAGAGTTCGTCTCTTTTTTTGCTCCATGTTGCAAAGTTTAACTTCAGTGCAGGATTTCCAAGTATAGTTCAATGTCGACAATCATTGTTGATCCATGCCACTATCGTGCCATTTGTGATCTCTTGCGATCCGCCTTAATTCGCAAAATTGTCCGAAAACTATCGTATTTGATACTCTAAAACTTATCCGTAGAATTGAACATTGATTTAGAACTATTGTAATATAATGTTTTCAATATATTTTTGACTGCAATCGACTGGTATTTATTGACAGGTCAGCCAAATGACTTTAAGGTGTATGGATGCATTCAATTCATTGAAATTCTGTGGTCAATGACTACTTTGCTATCCCAAAATCTCGCAAACTATCTCAAGCTTGTCGTCTATTGTGAAATATCGCCAATAAAGTGTCAGAAGAAATCTCTCAAATTGAACTCAGCTTGTCGATATCGAAATATTTGCTAGAATCACTAAACTTACTATTACGGTAGCATCGCATTCAAATGATATCGTTTTAGATGATGCGCTAAAATAATGAGAACGTACAAAAGTAGTGGCCAGAGGTGTTTGCTCCAGCTGACAGTTGAACTCGAGCAGGCCGAGTTATCATTTTTCTATTGATTTTATGTAGGAAAATTGAATCTATGTATTTCGCTGGAATTGTTGAAACAAATGAAGGATGAACCATCACCAATATAATTTTTTAAAAGCTGAAACAGTGTTTTATTATTAAATCTAGAAGGCTAAGCTCGTTGTGGAGACAATTACAACGGACGCTGGAAAAAACATTTGACAAAAATATGTCTACACTCAATATATTTAATATTCGTCCACTTAAAATAAATGACCTAATTCAATTCTTATTGTATACCGAAATCAAATTGCATACTCGCCTGGAAACGTGCGGAAACTTTTCGCATTCGAACTACCTCATTTTGTGGGAATAGCCCCTCTTATATCAACGCTTCATGCAGAATAAAATGAAACTGATTGATCTGGTAAAACTATTTTAAACAAATTGGGATCGCAATCTTACTTTCAAAGCCTGATATTGTTATTTCAGTATGCCGTAATTGTCACTTCTTGCGGCTTGTAATATATTCATGCAAATGGTAAACTTTTTTCACTCTCCGAAATTAAATAGAGCAGGAAATAGCGAAAAGTCGCTTAAAAATTAGGGAACGGGTGGATTTTCAGATTTTTAAAGTAGCTCAGATTGTTTTCTGTGTTTTTATACATAATTTTGTAAACTTTCAAGCTGATCGTACAAACGATGTAAATATTATTGCACTTATTGTGAACTTATTAAACTTCTTGGAGTAATGGTAGTAAAATTTTATTTGGAGTGATCCCATGGAATTGTTAGAGAATTAGTGAATGAAGGAGTCAGGGATCAGCATAACTATATAGTAGGACTGTAATGCTAAAACAATCACCTACGATAAAGCAATGACTACTCAACCACTTGCGACCCTTTACATTGAGGGTGTATATTGAAGGAAAAAAACTCTGTTTTTAGTCTTGGTACACAAATTGAAATAAACTAATAGGACCATGGCCTCCAAAAAATTCCAGAGGGTTCTTCATTAACTGCTTTACACAGTGAAATAAACGAAAAAGCTGTGGCTTTTGTGAAATTTTCAGAAAAAATTCTTAAACATGGATCTGAGCTGCAAGATTTTTCGAAGACTGACACGTTCTGCGGAAATTTCCGTTTTTTTAAGAATTTTTCTAAAAGTTTTGAAACTGATACAGATTTATCGTTTATTTCAGTAAGTAGTACAGCTTGTAAAGAGACAGTTTCAAAATTTTGAAGTGCCTTGCATAATTAGTTTATTTGTACTTATGTACCAAAATCACATAATTTTTTCGAACAACACCGTTAAGAATAGCGGATGCATCAGATCCCGTATGCTTCGCTGCCGAAAAGTGTCTGCCAGATACTGAATTTTTTTTTCTGTTAAAGGCATGCGATTTTTTCCTTCTCTTTTTTAGAAAAATAATTGCCTGTATAAAAGTTTAAAAAGTGTAATTAAATAATGACTGTGAAATTTTAATGAAGGCAAAGTAGTAAGCAAATTAAACTGATATCAACTGGCGACAATAAAATGTACCACAAGTTGCAGATATTAGAAAAAAAGTACCCACATCTGTACTTTAACCCTTTATCTACTGAGAGTACTTAGAAGTGCCGTTTAATTAAAATTGTAAAAAAAAAAGAAAAATCTATTCAATGTAACTAATCTTTGAAAAATCCCTACCAAATACTTCATTTAATCAGCGTACATCTCGATTGCACGTTCTATTAGACTAGATTGTTTTAAATAGACAGCTTTCCGCTCACTTTCTAATCATGTCGAGTCCCCTCCTCCCCAAAAAAGAGCATTAGTGAATTTTCAGACGCCTGTTTTATGATTAAAGGATTAGATTTCTAAAATTGTGTCGATCAAAGTATTACTTGATTCCTTCAGATGGGTTGGTCCTATACTCTTTTGAAAAATACTCGTCAACTCTTTATAAAACCAGTCATCCAACACATAGCTCATGATTATTAATTTGTTCGAAAGAAAGTTATAAAATATAATGAAACGTTTATACTAAAAAAAATATGCATAAGGTTCAACCAAAAGTAATTTTAATCTCAAATAACATCTTGAAATACAATTTAGTAGAATTGTTTATTTCAGATACAAAGAGAATAAGTATTGAATATGTCAACCATAGCTTGTGCTTTTGCAGTAGAATCTTGTATCTATTAAAAAGAAAGTAACAAACAAATATAAGTAGCACATAAAATAAAATGTCAATAGCATTTTAAAAAAATAGTTGATTAAGTTAATTATTACGTAATTTATTACCTTTGGTCTGTTATTGATATATGCAACGTGAGAGATGTTAAACTGTCAATTGAGCAAATTTTTATTCGCAAATGTAAATGTTTACACCTAATTTTTTCGTAAGTTTTTCCGACGATTAATGAAAATTTTGTAAATAAAATGTCTGTTTTAAACACGTATCATTCTTTCTTTAATCGTTATATTTCTAAACTCCGCTTAGCAAGTAATTTATAACCTTTTACAGACTGAATTGAGATCCAGGAATATTTAAATTTTTTTTCATATTTTGTCACCTAAGGCGTCAGTAAAATATTAGTCATTTAAACGGGGAAAATAAAATATTGTGTACATCACAGTGTTTCCAATGGGAAGCATGGGTCATTTCTGACTATACTTTTACATTCTTTTCAAAAACGGACTGTACTGATCGGGTACAGGGGCGTAGCCAGAAATTTTTCATGGGGGGGGGGTTACGACTACTACAACTCATATATATGTATACGTGGGTGTGATAATGTAGTGAAGAATATACATTTTGTATGGCAAAAAATTCCTCATGGGGGGGGGGTTTATGACCCCCTAACCCCCCCCCTTGGCTACGCCCCTGGATGGGTAGTATAAATAACATACCTGCCAAACCGGGAAAATTAACATCAGTAAAATGTTGCGGTCATTTCAGTAAATTTCCACCTCACATTAGTACAACTAAGTTCATTTTTTGTTAATAACTTGTTACTACTTGTTAAACTAAGTTTATTTATTGTCAAAATGTTCTTTAATTTTATTTTATTCTTAATATTAATATCATTTTCATTCACAACTGAACCTGCTCTATTTAGAGATTTTTTTTTCCCTTCCTGGTTTTCGGGAGGGGGGGAAGTTAAAAAATTAAAATTTAAAATAGGAATATTTTTTTATTCCTACGGGATTGGAGCTTTAAATGAAAGAGTAATAAAGGGAAAATATTTACTCTCAAGAGGGATGGAAAAAGATTGAACTGAAAATCTCAACCTGCCGCATTCAATGCAGCTTTTTTTCTTTTCCTTATTGGTTTCCTTGAGAGTGAAGGGGGAGGGAGGTAAAAAATTATATTTATAATCGAAATAGGAATCAATTTTTTTTTTCTTACGGCATAGGACATTTAAATAAACGAGTGTTGAAAGGAAAGTATACATTCTCTGCTCGGATGGAAAAAGATTACATTGAAAAAAAAATTGAGAACTTCGAAAATCGCCAAATAATCCGTAAAATTACTCGTCATATCCGTACATCAGTAAATTAACACAAAAATCCGGATAATCCGTAAAAGTTGGCAGGTATGAAATAATAAGTGAAATATTAAGAGTTAATGAAAGATTTATTTTTACATTTAAGTAAGATATGAATTAAGTTTGAATGGGGAGGGGGGGGGTATATCAAGATAGCTGTGTAAAAAGCTATGAAAATGGCTATTTTCATGATTTTTTGGCCAGCTTCCCACTCATGATAGAAATGCAACTTCTATTTCAAAAAATCAAATCATCTTTTAACTTTATCTGCTAAGTTTTGCAAGTCAATATTGATAAAAGTTTATTTTTTAATAAATTTTTCATTTTATGTTCACGATTGGGAACAGTAGTCTGTAAAAGGTTAAGCAGCCTTCGGAACAGAACACATCAGCGTAATCGATTACGAATACTTCCTTTTTTCAGATGGAAGACTACGGTTAGATTATAGTAATCCCAAATAATAATTTTATAGATTACGATTAAATATCGACTACAAAATATTTTTTATGAACATTCATGATTTTTAACTGTACCATTTTTGGCCAGCGGACAGAACTAATTAACAAAAAACACTCAATAGAAATTGCTGTTTAGAAGATAAATAACTATGTAAAATAACACACATAAAAAGATCCGTGAATACAGGTTTAACCTGTTAACGCCCTGCAATAATACAAACGCTGAGACTTTCTCCTTTCTGTCTCCAGCGTTGCTTCCCCTCCCACAGATCTCGAAATGCATTGATGGACCGCTGAGAGGAAACAATGCTGGACACAGAGAGGAAAACTTTTGACTTTACGTCTGTGTAACAACGTGAATGAACGTGTTAAATCGAGGTTCAAAAATTTTCCAGAATTTTAGCATAGACTGTTAAAAGCAGGAGCTGCTAGAAATCTAACAAAGACTTCATACGCACAGTTTAATGAGCTTTTTCTGTTACCTTCATTTGACGTGAAAACTTAAACTGAGTGAATGTTATAAGAGAAGCTTAGATGAATACGAGATGAAATATGAATCTATTCTTGACACAACTGCTTTGTCTTTAAATTCTTGTTAAATTTATTGTAAAAATTGTAGTGTTTGGATTTTATTCTAAAACAATTCGCAGTGTCTCCACTCGACTTTCGAAAGCTTGATCTTTACCAAGCGATTAAATAATTTTGCATTCGACCCAATCGGATGTAGCGTTCAGATGCTAGTGCACTTAAAATAATTTCAGTATATGATGCGCAATGTATAAGAGTACCTTTTCGTAGCCTGCAAAAAACAGGAACCCTCACACTCAACAAAATCCATACAGTATGTAAGACAACGACCTTCAATATGCCTACCTAATTTGATCTCAATCGAATGTGCCCTTAGATGCTAGCGCAGTTTCAAGAACTTGCGTCTATAGGCCGTAATGTGTAGGACTTTTCTTTCATAGCCCTGTACAAAAGCTACAAGTCCTATACGCACCAAAATCAATACAGGCTGTGCGATGGTGATCTAGAATATACATACCTAATTTGAACTTATTCGAATGTTCCATTTAGACACGAGCACACTTTAAATGATTACTGGTCCATGGACCGTAATGTATACGATTTATTTTTTGCAACCATTAGAACAAATTATCTATACAATCACCAAATCCATGCAGGTCATGACTCGTAATATACATGCACAATTTGCGCTCAACGAATGCACCATTTAGACGCTAGAGCACTTTCAAGAATTTCCGTCTCTACTCCATAATTTGAAAGAATTCTTTTTTGTAGCCCTGTAAAAAACTATAGGTTCTATAGACAACAAAATAAATACGGACCGAATTTGAGCTCAATCGATTGCACCCTTTAGTAGCTGTCGTGTTCACTCACGTTCATCACCGTAAAAATAGTATAAATGAATTCCGAAGGCCTCAAAACGCGTAAGTGCATCAGAATCTCAAATTCGATTTTTTTTTTCATGATTACAATACTTTCCTTACATTGTATATCTTCGGAGACATTGCTTTCTGCATATCTAGCGTTTTGCAATACTTGGATAGATAATAGGGAATTTGTGCATAGCTTTTACACTCACGGTAACGCTAACGTTAAATGCCCTTGTACAGTACAGCGCATGCGCACGTATAAAGTAAGTTTCATGATTGGCTCGAAAGTTCTTAATAGGGAGTTTGTGCAGGCCGGGTTTCACTCACGGTAACGCTAACGTTAAATGACATTGGACAATAAAGCGCATGCGCAAGCATGGAATCCGAAACGTGGTTGGTCAAAATACTCCGTATAGCGGATAGCGTTAGCGTTAGCGTAGGAAGAAACGGTATGCACAAACTCCCTAATAGCTGATAGCGTTAGCGTTAACGTAAGGAAACAGCGTAAAGCACAAACTCCCTAATACGATATTATCACTTTTCTATAACTTTACTACAACTTTATGTATGCATCAGAAATTTAATAAATATAAACAGGTATTACTGAAACATATTAGTAATGATAACTTACTATACGAACCATTGGAAACTATTTGCAGCCTATCATTGTTGGTTCAGTAGTGATCTCAGATGGATCGACAGCTGTAATAGGAAAGAAAAGACCAGAGTAAGCTACGAAGATGAAGGTAATAACATTTCTTAAGGTTGATTCCTCGTTTAACCAATTGCTTGGCTCTGCTCAAAAGTCGGCATTTTGGCAGATTTTTGAAATGAAAACTTGTTTAGGCACGTTGGGCACTTTTGGGATGGAGAAAAATCACTGATTTCGCGTGATCATCACGTTCAATCAGCGAATTTTTGCTGATTGAACGAGATTTTGTTTGAGCGAATAAAAAAAAACTTAGTTCAAATATTCGCAACCAGGTTATGTTTTTTTAATGAATTACACACTTGCGACTGGTGCTTTGTTGGTGCTAATTGGGGGAGTTTGAAACATTTGGCAAGTCACGATAATCCATAAGAACTTCGCTGGAATTTAAAGACAGCATTTCACAACATGTTCGTAATATGTGCCCGAACACACTTCGGTCAGCTGTAGAACATGTTCTGTTATGATTCGATTCCAGATGGTAGTTGACAGTGATGGCCGCCATGTTCAACAAGTTTAGTTGCAATAATATTTGTAAACTATCATAAATGTATTGAACATAGTAAATCCGCTATTTTTTGAAGTCGGTATAAAGCATGTTTAAAAAACAAATCACTACCTTCTTCGCATTTTCCTTCTTCAATGCATTTGCCGCCTTCCTCAGTCTTTATATATCCTTCCTTGCAGAAGCATCCAGAGCCTCCCTTCTTGCAGCAGATCGGCACCGGTATTTTACAGGTGGGTGCACAACTGTCTCCAAGTTCACTGAATTCTTCGTTCTCGCCGCAGTCGCCTGGAATTGCCGCAAATGAATATCCACATTTTATAACAACAGGGTTTCTTAAACTTTTTGGAGTGGGGACCCCATATAATGTGCCATTCGAATGATTTCCATACTCGATTAATCGATTTCGAATAGTGTCGATAATCGATCAATCGAATAGTGAATATTCGTGATTTCACAATTCGAACTGTATTTACGATTACTCACGATTAATCTTTCCACAATTCGACTTGTATTCGTGATTAATCTTTTTCACTATTCGAATCGCATTCACGATTAATCGCGATCAATCGTTTCCACAATTCGAATTGTTTCACGATTAATAACTTTTACAATTCGAATTATATATTACAGTACTAGTGAAGAAACTGCCAGTTTTTCATTCACGCGTGTGTTGGATTCTCGCAATTGATTACTGCGTTGGATTACTGCATTTACGATTAATCGCGAATCGTTTTCACAATTCGAATTGTATTCGCGCGATTAATCGTTTTTATAATTCGAACTCTTTCCCGATAAATCGCTTTTACAGTTCGAATTGTATTTATGATTATTGCGATTAATTGCTTTCACAATTCGAATTGTATTCTCGATTAATCGTTTACACAATTCGAATTGTATTTATGATTAATCGCGATTAGTCGTTTTCGCAATTTGATTTTTTTCACAATTCGAATTGTATTCACATTAATCGCGATTAAACGTTTAAACAAATGGAATTGTTTTGCGATTACCAACTCTCACAACTCGAATTCTTTTCATGATTAATCACGATTAATCGTTTCACTAATGCTATTCGAATGCTATGCGCTGAGCGTTAGAAAGGATTTTTCGAAATCGATTGATTCGAATGGATTTGATAATCGATTAATTCGAATAATTTCATTCATTCGTGTCCAGCACCACCCATAATATTTACTAAAATTTTGTGGGACCCCATAAGCATTGCGAGAATCCAACACACGCGTGAATGAAAAACTGGCAGTTTCTTCGCTAGTACTGTAATATACTATTGCACTTTTCGATCAGTAACTTTAATTTCTAGTTTTATTAAGATTTTAAATATGTAGCAAACATAAAAATATAAGGCAGTTAAACTTCTCTGAGCGACCATCTCTACTAAGCGACCCCCCCCTCCAGTGACCAATATTTTAAAGCACCAATTTTTTACCGTATCTACTTAATGTTTAAGATCCTCTTCAAGGGACAACACAACGGTTCTACGCACTATAAGCGACCGGAACGCACTATAAGCGACCGGTTCCGTTTCCCTAGTTCCCACCCCCCGGAAAATTTTCTTGTATTTTTCTGGAAAGCAAGTAAAGTAAACAAAAACCACATTCCAGTCGCTGTATACTGTAAATCGACAGCATATTACGTACAAATCTTGTAGGTTAGAGAAGAGGCATTGTCTAAGAAACGAATATTTTAGTGTTGGAGCAGCGCATTCATGTGACTGAGTCACACAGAAATGGAAATTCGGAAAAGAGAGACGGTTACTTTCAGCTGTGGGAAAACCAAAAAGTAAATTTTAAAGCAAAAGGATTTTTATTGTGGCAAATTCAGAGTGAATGACGAATATCAGGATTTTAAAGGTATGTTTGTATAATTACTTATGTATTAGTATTCAGTTTCATAGAACAGAAAAAAAAACAATAAGCCTTGTTTTCAGCAACCAAATGTTTATACTTCTTTCAGCGACCACCTCTTTTAACGACCTATTTTTTGCGGAAAGAAATGTAGTCGCTCCAGAGAAATTCCACTGTCAAACTATAAAAATAAATTCAATTATTGTGATGAATTCAAACATTAATTATAATCGGTCCATGTGTAACCACTAGATCAGGTGGAGGCAAACTTTGAAAAAGTTGCGGGCCAAACGTAAGGACAGTAGCGAAGTCGCGAGCCAAACTTCAGGATGTTAACGAGTTTGCAAGCCAAACTTCAGGATGCTAGCGAAGTCGCAAGCCAAACTTCAGGATGCTAGCGAAGTCGCAAGCCAAACTTCAGGATGTTAGCGAAGTCCCAAGCCAAACTTCAGGATGCTAGCGAAGTCGGAAGCCAAACTTCAGGATGTTAGCGAAGTCGCTTGTCGTATAATTGGGATTTATTTGGAATTTTGAATAGTTTATATGGGTTCTATACGTGTTTTTGTCATGTTTCCGCAGGCCGGATCAAAAGCCGTGGCGGGCCACATCTGGCGTGCGGGGTGGATGTGAATTAAATCAGGGCTTCGAACCGTAGTAATTTTATTGGTTTCGGTTCAGCTAAAAGAAAATATATCGGTTCAGTTCCGAATGAATAATCTTTATTTTATGTATGTTCTTATTTATACTAAAAATATAATTCTCTCATCAACTGAATTAAATCTGCCTTCTACAAGTAGTTTCATTCGAAACTGAAACAGAAAAGGAATAGTGAACATCAAAACAGAAAATCGAGAAGCAATGTATTGCCCGTTTTGCTAAAGCAGAGCGACTGCAAACAAGACGATTCTACTCGCCGACGGCGCCAAATTTGGCGACGTCTTGTACTCAGATTTGAGTTAGTGGTTAAGGCAAAACGACACGAGGGCTACAGGCCTAAGTAAAGAGGAATTCCTTGGTCGCAAGATCTTTTAAAGGGTTTCTGAAGCCTATTCATGTTACATCTGGAGAAAATCGTCCAAAACTCCAGACTGTTAGATCGACAGCTACGAGACTGGCCGAAATCTAGGACCTTTACACTTCGATGAGATGTTAGAGATAGTTTCAAAGAAAGCTAAACATCACAATTTAATTTTGCGAGACCCTGCAAAAGAACTTCCTTGAAATTAATTAATGTCTCTACAATGCCACGGACCGTACGTATTGAAATGCGCCTGCAGCAGAACTATTAACGTTAGACAGTATTTTCGATCGAGATCATCGCTTTGTGATGCGTAATAACAAATATGAATTTCGTTTCGTTTGAAATTGCTGAATAAGTACAAAATATGCGTTAAAGAACAATTAACTACTGAGCATAATGTATTGGAAATCTTTTAGGTGCTTCTGTAAAAGAACTATACATGATTCATACACCTGTTTCGATTGGGTACATGATATTGTGTATAGGAATAAAATACAGGTTAAGCAAAAAGTCTGTAAAAAATTTAAAATTTCATTAAAAAAAGAACAAATGATCGAAAATTGCGGTTTGCACAAATAGGATTAGAGTGTGATCAGACTTTTTTAACGTGAAGAAATGTTGTAGCTCCAAATGTCACCGATATGTTCCTTACTACTCCTGCTTTTCTCTCCGCTTCTCTTTTCAGAAAGTATTAGTTGCAGAAGGTTGAAATTTTATACTTAGAACTGCTATATATAGTTGTTCATCCCCCTTTTTGTTTGCAATAGACTGGATAGTTTATTTACAGGGCCACCCAAAAGAATTTCATTACCATATGATCTGTAGACATCTTCAATATATTAGCCAGCCAGCTGGTGTAGTGGCTTAAGAACCATTCTATCCCGCTTTGGGTCCGGGTTCGAATCCTCGCTTGGGTATGGATGTTAAGTTGTCCGTCCCTGCATAGGGATAACACTAGCCGCCCACGGGGTGTCCCATCCCCATAATAAAATGTCCACAGTACCTTCGGACAGTTGTAGTGGACACTGCCTAGTAGGCAAGTGCCTGCTCGTTGAAAAAAAAAAATCTTCTATATACTATTATGCACATAGTCAGTCATTGTACCAAAATCTCGCCAACTTTTACAGACCTTGGCGAGTATTGTCGATATGACATTTGGCGCCAATTTTAATTAGGCATTTTCTACATCGGGACATGTTTTGGAACACCGGCTTTTGATGCCTGTTTGAAAGTATTTATTCGCTTTAATTTGGTACTTCTTATGCATCGGATTTATACTTTGTTTTGAACCACGGTCCGGAACCAAATTGGCCGAGCCAAATAATGGCACACTTGCCCTTAGCATACTCGTAGCGCCAATGATTTGAGAACTGGGTCACCCAGTGGAAGATACTTACTTCCCCGCCGTCTCACTTACCCCCACCTCAACCTATTCTTAAATAAGATTTCCTGGGTCTTAAACTTGAAAATCTGAATGACTGCAAACATATAGTGTTACGTTATATAAATAAAAGTTTTTACTTGATCCTGATGGGGTTGAGCTTGCCGAATCTTCTGTCTGAGAAGTACTTGAGTTTGGTGTATTCAAATTCAGCAAACTATCAGCTACAGAAGAAGGAAAAAGTAAAACAAATAAAGAACGGATTTATGGTTTTTTTGAACATCAGGAGCAGGTTTTAACATACACACACACACACACACACACACAAATATATACATAGTTTGCCCACTAAAGTCCTTTGCCACCTTCCAAGTTGGCTTCCAAGCTGCTGCTTTATACATAGAAGTGGTATCTAGGCATAGTAAAAGTAGCCATGCGCTAGTGAATGAAGCCACCTAGGCGCCATCTGTTGGGAAACTGCGGAGATAGCATTGCTATCTCGAAAACAGAACGAGAAGCGATATAAAGTGATTTACAAAGTTGCAAAACAGCATCGAATTAATACAAAAAGCCACTTTGTTTACATTAATGGGAAGAACAGTACGGTTAAAACACGCGTTCGTTTTTTTTTCGCGATTTCCTACATTTTAACGTGGCAAAACGATCTGAGAAATTAAAATAGCTAGAGATAAATAATAATATGCCTTTATTTGATTGGGGACTACAGGCGATACCACTGTGCCCCATTGCGATGTCGTGTTTCGCCCGAGTGATAATCATTTCTTCTTCAGCTCAAATTTCGATAGATTTTTTTGAAGAAAAACTTACTTAACGTAAACAATATGCACAATAAAGCAAAATGTTAGCCTAAAACTCTATTTTTTTCTTTTTTTTTAAAAAGGACTTCTAAAAAAAAAAACAAAAATTCTCTATCCGCCACGTCAGTTATGCGCATCTTTATTAAGTCATATTTATAGCCTTTTTTAAAGCCGGAATACTCCCAAAACACAGCATTCCGAAATAATAGAATGATCATTATCCTCACCCGTATTTGGCTTGCAAAGAAAATCTGGTATTCTGATGAAAGCGTGATTGTGATGAAAGCAAATCAAATTTGGTATTGGGATATTTATTGTAATTCATGCAATAAACGTGGTAAATTCATAAAAGTTTGGATAGTTTTGCAAAAATACTGTAAATTTTGATAACGTCATATGATTGACAAGATTTGCAATTAAATTACTAATTCTTTTTTCCCATTGGGCGGGCATTACTAATTTTAAAAGTAGGAAATTCGATACGATAGTGTCGATTAAAGCATAATACTTCGCGTTAACAAATATTTAGCGTAAATTAAATTTAAAATATTTGCTGTAGTCATTTTTTTTTCTAGGGACGCCTAAGAACCATCTAAAAAATAATTGATCCTACGATTTTTTATGCGAATACCTCTTTAAATTTGCTTTCAGAGTGGAAGGCAATTTAGAAAATTGATGATAACAAAATCGGGGTATACAGTTTGATGTTGCAGCTACATATCTATCATCTACATCCAAAATTTAATGACACCACTCAATAGCTAAATAATCAAAGAATTCATTACGTTGAATGCGGACTGTGATGCATCGCTTGGAGAGTGAATCGCCGCCATTTTGAGGTCATTTCGTTGCGTCACATAATGTCCGTTTATAGTCATTTTGACTCCGAAAAGTTAGAACGTTCGTTTGCGTTCAATCGTTAGCTCTCGTAAAGGTCTATCGATTGCGTATATAAAGCATAAGTTTAAAATAGTGATAGTGAATATATATTTTTAAAGTAAAAAATTAAAACAATAAATAATGTAATGTCCGACTATAAAAACATCCGATTACGGGAAGGATTATCATGAAGGATAAATGAACTTGTCAGATAAGTGCAGTTTTTTAAATTCGACCAAAAAAAATGCCCTAAAAAATACGCTTCATTTTTTTAAATCCGTAGCATTATTGCATGACTTAATCAGCATCCTCAGCGAATTAAGGTGTTTTTTTCCTCACTACTGCTGAAAAACTTTGATACTAAACAACTTTGTTATTGACTTTTTTCCCATATCCCAGATTGTTTTGAGATCAGAATGCTAACTCCGAATTTAGCGGTTTCCGTGCATAGCGCATGCCGACTTCGCTATACCTAGACCCTGCTTTTATGACTTTAGCTCTTGCCGTTCAGAAATTATTTGGTGACAGTGGACTTTAGCTAGCACACTGTATATGCAAGATGTGCCGGAAATTCGTGCACAAACTTTGAGGGGAAGTAAGTAGGCCACATCGTTAGAAACTATAATTACACAGGAAAGCATGTGTGGAAATTGATTTTAATTGGCGGTGGACTCGAGCTCTCAAGATGAGCACGTGGGGCTTCCTCATTGGAGCTGCCAACTTTTGGTTTTTTTTCGGAAGATTATCGACATCGACCAGTAATTCTTTTTTTAGTGATTTTATGTTTGAATAAATCCAAATTTTTAATGTAAAGCTGTTTGAAAGTTGTCGATAATCTTCGGAAATGCTATATGTTTTTTTTTGCTATGTTTTATGGCGAGGCTATATGAGGGGCATCTGACTAGGGGGATGGGATGCGTAAGACTTTTCAAGGGGTTATAACGCGTATTCGCGCGACATCTGAACCGGTTTAGATCGACGGACGCGTGAAGGCCCGAACGCAAGGCCTTCATACTCCGGCCATCCACCATGTTAAGAGTATTAACCACTCGTCCATGGTGGGACACATATGACAGTGAGGAAGCTACACGTTACGCCCTTGAGAGCTAGCGTACAGCGCCACCTATCGATTTCTACCCATGCTTTCCTATGCAATTACGGTTCCTAACAATGTTGTCTACCTTCCCTCCAATTTTGCACACGAAGTTCCGGGACACCCTGTATATACATATATTTTTAAGGAGGATATCGGAAAGTAATAAGATTATTTGTTGGTCAATTTTTCGTACAGCCGAAATTACTCAAGTTAATAATGCGAAATTTGGCGTATGCGAAGGGTGTAAATAGATGTTCAGTAAGAGAGGATTTTAAGTACACTAGACGCTGCTTATTCTGGTCACATCGGGACGGTTTGAAATTGACCGGAATAACCGAAATCCGAAATAAAGGGCAGGACCAAAGTAAAACTGAGAAAATGTAAGGAAAAAATCAATAAATTAAATTAAAAATATGCAGTATAATAGTCAACAGTTTAACGCATGCATATATTTATTAAAGAATAGAGAAGTGAAAAAGTACATATATACATTTATTTAAATAATAATAAAAACAATTCTTGGGGGGGGGGGGTCCGAAATTAAAGGCTGTTTTAGGGGCATAGTAAATTGAATCTCACTTAATGTTCACATAGGTATGGATGCGAAACAGAAATGTGACTTCTCGCGTCTCGAAAAACAGTCTAAAATCTTTGTCTCGTCTCGCAGTATCCCTATATCGTAATGCTAAAAATGTCAGTCTCGTCTCGCGAAAAACCTGTAAATCTGTCTCGTCTCGCATGCATCCCTAGTTGAAAAGCTCTACACAATAGTCTCTCCTCAAAAGCTCTACAGAAAAGTCTTTCAGCAAATCTACCTTTGTGACACGTAACCGGTTCCGGTGCACATCATCGTCGTCATCATCAGGTGTCCCATTGGTTCCGGGTGTAGGATTGATCCTTATTTTTATTAAACTTCTGTTAGGTGTATAACAATGTTTTTAATTGAATTACCGCAACACCTCCACACAAATATGAGTCACCTTTGACTGGTTTTTATTTTGCCCTAAAAGCTAATTACCACGAAATTTTATCTAATACCTAAAGATTATATGGCCGGATAAAGCGGCACTCGCTACCGATGAAACCGGCGGAACACCAGTGCAGTTTGGCCATTTCGTACTGTTCATGCCTATTTTCACCGGAATAAACGGCCCACTGGTTAAACCACTGACCGAAATAAGCGGTGACCACTGTAATTTATAATTTACAGGTGGTAGGGGGCAAAAAAGTTCTTTTAACTCTTTGAGGCGCAACCCTTTCCCTATGCTGAAAAAAGGGCAGCCGTTACCATCGCTCGACTTAACCACCAGCAAGATGGCGGACGATCGAAACGTTCATCGCGTGCCACAGATCTAGAGACCCTTTTTTGACGGCAGCTGGCTGTGCCGTACAGCCAGCTGCCTGTTTCCGCCATCTTGCGGGTAGTTAAGTCGAGCGATGGCAACGGCTGCCCTTTTTTCAGCATTGGGCAATCTATCCAGCTGTTATCGCATTCTTCCATCTTTTAGCAGACGTCAGTGCTGTTAAAAATAATCGTGACAATTTTTTGACGGGAAATGACGTGCTAAAAAGTAAAGGATTCTCGTGGAGCTTTGTCACCCGCAACTATTTTTATGGAAATCAAATCTGTTCTTCGTGACTGGCAACAGTCAAAACGTCAGAGTTTGGTGTTCCCAGAGCGGGAACACTGCGCGTTAAAGGGTTAACATATCTTTCATTATCTGGAACATTTTTTTCCCCTGTAGACCTAATATCATGACACAGCTATATAAGTTTTTATGCGCTCTCACACCAAGGAAAATGGGACTTACCCATTAAGGCCAGAGTAAAGATCATGGCAGTGAAGAGCCAAGGAAACTGCTCCAGCATCCTGAAAAGTTCCTAAAAGTATATAGATATTGTTAGTTTAAAAGTGTGTTCATTAAAATAGTCTAACATTATGAATGTTATTTTACTCAAATCGCAAAATGCTTAAAAAGTATTTTGACTATTCAATTACATTAGAATTTTAAAGTAGTCTTCATTTTAAAAAGATGGACTTAGGGAAAAATAATTCTTGGCTTTGATAATTAAAAAAAAAAATAGCTATGAAATATTTTTAATATAGTTTTTTAAAATTAATATTTTATCACACTTCATTTAAAAATTAGTTTTACACTAGTATTTTTAAAAGTGCTTAAACTATAAAATTGAAACTCCCCGCCGTCCGATTATTTAAAAATTTTTTTAGCAAAAATTATTCTTCTTTTTAAATATACGGAAAGAAAATAGTTTAGATACCGTACAGCTATATTGATCATTTTCTCAGGAAATAAATGAAATATGCACTTAGAATACAATATTCGATTACGAAAAAAAAAACACTCAAAATACTGGTGCTAAATTATAAAATAAATAAAAACTTTGTGAAGCACACATAAAATGTTACTTATAAGAAGTTACGATCGTTTCAACCAAAAAATTCTTTCGAAGACCGAAAGAATTTTATGGTCGAAACGATCTAACTTCTTATAAGTAACTTCTTATGTGTGCTTTTTATTTATTTTACAATATTCGCTTATTCCAAAATTCTCAAAATATAAATTATGCTTTTTTTATTAATTACCCGGGAAATTTTAAGAATATTTAGATATTATTCAGCTAAATGGATCACTTCCTCAGCAAATAGTGACCTTCACATCTTAAGCGATTTTCAAAGGATCGTAGAAAATGTCGTAGGGTAGTTTGGGGCAAAGGTCCGCTATTTTGAATTATAACTTCTTTCCGGAAAATTGCACCAAGCTATGAACCTAAACTTTTTATGAGAATATATAGCTTAAATCTTTACCCGTCATTTTAAATGATTACCTTTATCTAAAATATAATACATAAAAACTGGGAGTGACTTTCGGATCTTTGCCCCATCTAACAGGGCAAAATAATAATAATAAAATAAAAAACTCTGCTGTTCGAACCTCGTCAGGGAGAGACCCTCTTGAACACCCGAATTTTTTAATTTCATTATTGCCATATTAAAAGAATATTAATTGATTATGTCATTTTATCTTTCATCTTTCGTGTATTTCGCCTGGTAACCCTATGTTGAAATTTTTATGATTCTAACCTATTTATAGAACAATACAAGTGATGCATATTCTACAGCTTACGAAATAGTGTAACAACAGATTAAAGCTGCTGTGAACTAATAGTATTTGAATACATGTAAAAAAAATACATGTGATGCATATTCTACAGCTTACGAAATATTGTAACAATAGATTAAAGCTGTTGTGAACGAATAGTATTTAAATATACGTAAAATCATGTCGCATTTTTATTTAACTTTTTTTGGGACACATTTTTCGGACAATTTTCAACAAAGGGGGTGAGAGATAAAACGACATAGTCATTAATACATGCCTGGCTGAAAATTTTACGTGACCTTGCATTTCGGGCAAGAAATTTTTCCGCCCCTGATGGACATCATCATTAGAAGACCCAGAACATAGCACGATATCATGGCTACTGGAAGGCTCAGGACTTGACGCAACATGCGAATATCAAACTGACAAAGCTATGACAACCCCAAAGCATTAAGGGTAAGATCCGCATTCGGATCTTTACCCCATCGTACATGCGGATTCTTGCCCCATTTGATGAAGACATGAAAACTGCTTTCCTGCTGTTTTGGTCAAAAATCGTATCACTTGAAACGTGATACGATGATCACTTGATCACTTGAAAAGTAAGGTAATGAGATAACTATCAGGTCAGCTTCACATACAAAAATCCCTTAAAACATACATCTGTAAAATTGCAAGCAAAAAATAAGTCCAGCATTTTTTAAAGCCTACATCAAAATACGCATAAAAGTAATTTACCTTATATGAAAACTGACAATCACACATCTGTGATTCTTTGCAAAACCAGTGCCATCTAGCGAACTTGTGAAAAAAATCATCATGGCTAATTTAGATTTCTAAATAATAAATAAACGCATGTACATCTTTTCCTTTACCCTCGTCCAGTGGCGGATCCAGATTTTTTTTTGAGAGGGGGCTAAATTTAAAAAAAAAAGCTTATTTAACCCAAATAAAATGTACTATAAATCAAAATTTTAGTCTAAACCAATGTGCTTACTTTTTGGAGGGGCTAAGTTATGATCATTTTAGCTATTTAAAGTGTATAATAAAGCAGAATGTTACCCTTTAGGAATCTCTTTTGGGGGGGGGGGCTGAAGCCCCCTAGCCTCTTTCCTGGATCCATTACTGCCCCCGTCTACCTTATAACTGAGCGAGTGGTGTAAGTGAGAAACCATTACATTATACATAGGTTGCCTTTTATGTTTTGTTGCCTTGTTTCTTCGGGCTTACAAGACATATCGCAACCATTCCTTTAGAGCAGAGGTTCCCAAACTGGGTGCCGCGAGCGTATGTCAGGGGTGCTGTGGAGATAATAAAGAAAAGTGTTTTGGTGGAGTATAATCAAATAATTTCCTCTGAACCGGTATCCCCAAGAAAGTGAGCCAAGCCGATCACTAAGTGGGCTCAAACAAAAATATAACAGTCAAGTTCAAGACTGTCCTGTAGCCTCTCTTTTATAGGAACTCCCTGAAGTGGGGGTATTGTCAAAATCCTATATCCCTTTCCCAAGAGAGTAGTTTCTTGATAGTTAGCTCTATAAACAAACAAACAAGACATAACGTAAAATGCATACAAACTGCTTCATTCTAACCTTCATATTCATGTTGTTTTAAAGGAAATCATCCGCGTAAGTTTTTAGCCTGAAAAGGGTGCCGCGAAATGTTTTTAGCCTGAGAAGGGTGCCGCGGGTAAAAAAAGTTTGGGAACCCCTGCTTGAGAGGATCGAAAAACTGATAACGCTAAATATTATACAGAAATTTGTTTGCCAAGAGTCATCAACGAAATCAGGAAAAACAACATAAATCGACGCAACATTCTTCATCACGAACGCGCCAGCTCCCACACAACGCATAAAAGAATCGATTATTTGAAGCATAAAAAACATCGAATTAATGCCCCATTCCCCACATTCTCCTGATTTGTCACCTAACGACTTTTTCTTGTTCTCTCTTGTCAAACAAAAAAGGCGTGGGCAGCCCCCCAAGAAGCCGTGGGTTTCATCTCCCCAAGAAGCTGTTGATGCTTTCCAAAACCATGTTTCTGAGATATCAACTTCAGCGTGGAAAAACTGTTTCAAGAATAGGTTTGAACGGGTGAAAAAGTGTATAAATCTTAAACGCGAATATTTTGATAAGCAATAAAACATTTGGTTCCCAAAAAATTATTTTTCTTCCTTTCTACTTTTTGTAGAAACTTAAAAGGCAACCCTCGTACAAGTTTAAAATTGTATATGCATTAATTTTTTTTCACCTATATTACAAAATTAAGTTTCGAATGCGCAAGAACATCTTTCAACAAAATTTGTTGAACATCTTTCAACAAAATATATTGACAACAAAATTTGTAAAATATATAACTGAAATATAAAATATCAAAAAAGTTCACAGCATACAAAATCGCAGTATCGTTATCACTATGCTTATTTTGAAGATTTACAGATGATATATTTTCAAAAAATGAAGTGTTATTAGTTTGCCTTTAGTCGACAAAAAGAGAAAATGCATGTTTTTTTTTATTCTTTTAAAGCTTCTAAACCTATTTTGGGAATAATCATTTTAATTAGTCATTCAAGGGGGACACATTTTTTGGACACTTTTCAATAAAGAGGGTGAGAGATAAAATGACATAGTCATTAAAAGCTGTTGTGAACTAATAGCATTTAAATATACGTAAAAATTACATGTGATGCATATTCTACAGCTTACGAAATATTGTAACAATAGATTAAAGCTGTTGTGAAGTATTTAAATATATGTAAAATTATGTCGCATACTTTCACGTCGCTTTTTTTGGGGACACATTTTTCGGACAATTTTCAATAAAGGGGGTGAGAGATAAAATGGCACAGTCATTAAAAAATAGGCACTTTCATGACCGTTTCCTCGAAAATAATACCACCACCGTTTAGAGATTAAAAGATAAATACTCACGCGTAAGTGGATCACCCAACTCATTGGTAATAATGGAGCACGTTACGTTACGGAAGAAAACCAATCTTTATTTGCACGCGGAAGATCCTGTGCAAGAAATATATCCTGAGAGCGATGTAAAAAAAAAGAGAGATGTGGAAATAAAAAGAAATCTAAACAACAAAATTCGATTAAAAACGCGCACATTACGACAAACTCCTCATCCGTGATAATCAAAATATTCCACAGCGCTCGCCAAAATGACCATTATCCTTATTGCGTAATGCGTAATGCAAAGAAAACATTTGGCATACTGTAGATGAACATTTAATAGAATGATTCATATATTATTTCAGAACTGAAACTTCCTTAATATAGTGTTTCTTCACAATGCACTTGTAATTGAGGCCATCTTTAAATTAAGTTTTTGAATGCAACGCCTATTAAAATTGGGTTTTTTCGCTATTGTATAAAAACTGTCGTTATTATATGAGTAGCATTATTTTTAATCTTTTATTTCTTTACATTTATTTTAGACGCTTTTTAATGAAATTGTATTTTGTCTTTCTGTCCTCGTTTCACGCTTAACCCAATTGTGCCCAGATAATTTTGCGACTTTTTTTCCGATATTTTGCTAATACCAATAATAATAGATGAATTTCTGATATCAATTTCTTGAGCAATTGATGATTCCTTTTAAAATCATTATGTATAACAATGCAAATTTCATCATCCTACTGGGTCATGTTGAAATATTTTATCAAGTTGAGGTTTAGTACACGTGGATAAAGGCTGGGAAATATTAATAACGTGTACGACTGATGGCGAAAATGCCGCCCAAAAAAAAGGGACACTAGGCAAAAATGGATTAATATCAAAGCGATTCTACTTTGTAGAAATAAGAAGTACTGAAGTACACTAAATCCCATATGCTCTAGAGCAGGGATGGGGAAATAGATTTAGGGAAGGGTCATTTAAAATATTGGGTTGTTGAGAAAATAATGTCGTTTTTCCGTATGTCAATATTTTGCCAAGATTAAAACTATTCAAGATAATAATACGAAATTCGGCAGGTGTGTGAGTTTCTTAGCGTAGGGGCTAGATTGGAAAGCATTTTCCAAAATTCGCAACTTATGGGGGATAGGGGGCAAAGCAGGGGCGTAGCCACGGGGGGGGGTTAAGGGGGTCATAACCCCCCCCCCCCATGAGAAATTTTTTGCCATACAAAATGTATATTATTCACTCTATTATCACACACACGTATACATATACATGAGTTATAGTAGTCGTAACCCCCCCCCATGAAAAATTTCTGGCTACGCCCCTGGGCCAAAGCATCCTTTTCACATATCCTGCATGATCTCAAAGAAGGAAAGAGATATCCATAAAATTCTTTGTAAAATACAGCTCTCGCGAATGGCTAAAAATCGATTTCAGAACATTTCGAATAGGATTCTTCATGGAGGGTAGACATGAAAAGACGGGGAGGATGTCCATTTTTTTTAAAGAAAAAAAAAGCATTATTTATAAAATTATCCCTTTAACATTTAACAAATGCGGGTCCTATGCCTAGGTACAGCTTGTTTGTAAATCCATACTTGTTGAAAATTTATTTGTTTGAGTTCTATGTAAGAAAACGACATTAATTTACCAACAACCCAATAATTAAAATATTTAGGCGGGCCAAATAGATTTATTTTTTCAATTGATTGTTCGGACGTACTGGGACCGTGAAAGAAATGAAATGAAAATTTGGCTGTTTTTTGATCATCTTGTCGTTGAAATTAGGCTCCAAGTTACTAGAAGTAAAACGTGAACGCTCTCAAGATGCTCGTCGGTCACCTTACTCCTGAATTTGCTTTTACGGAAGATTCATTGCTGAAAACAGCTCTTCGCAGACGTATGAAGACCCAAACGTCGAGATAATTTTCTCAGCGCGTTTTATCAAATTGGAGAATCGAGACTTCGGTAAACTTTTGTAGAAATCAGGCTTTGGTGAATAGTTAAACAGCTACTTTAGAGAATCGTTGCATTGTAGTTCAGTCATTTATAGTTCGGCTTGAATCGCCTCGCAATTTACAGCGAATGCCGAAGAAAATATTTGTAAATCACCTTCTATCTTTTTAAAATCTTCACATCTTCTGCTGAACAAGTTTTTCGAGTGATTTAGTTGCGTAACTTAAAAATTAACTTTTTCAGCGGTCAATTTAGCGGGCCGCCATTTCCCCATCCCTGCTCTAGTGGTTTTTTCTCGCCTAGGAGATCCGGGTTCAATTTCTGGCGGAGGCAGAGGTGTTCCGTAGTGTAATGGTCAAGTTAATTTTTGTTAATTATAAGAAACGTTAACCCTTTGAGCCGCAACCCTTTCCCAATGCTGGAGAAAGGGCAGCCGTTGCCCGTCGACTTAACTACAGCCGTCGACTTAACTACCAGCAAGATGGCGGACGATCGAAACGTCCATCGCGTGCCACAGATCTAGAGACCCTTTTTTGACGACAGCTGGCTGTGCATCTTGCTGGTAGTTAAGTCGAGCGATGGCAACGGCTGCCCTTTCTCCAGCATTGGGCAATCGATCAAGTGGTTCTCGCGTTCTTCCATTTTTCAGCAGATGTCAGTGCTGCTAAAAATAATCGTGACAATTTTTTACGAGAAATGACGTGCTAAAAAGTAAATAATTCTCGTGGAGCTATGCCACCTGCGACTATTTTTATAGAAATCAAATCTATTCTTCGCGACTGGCAACAGTCAAAACGTCAGAGTTGGGTGTTCCCAGAGTGGGATCACTGCGCGTTAAAGGGTTAATTGCTTTTTCAGTTGGAAATACGATCTAACAAAAAAGTTTAATTACAGGTAAGGCTATCTAACGAAAAATTATACTTCTTTACTTATACTTTAAAACTTAGTTACGAATATAACATTTTTTACCTTTTATTACAAATAAAAATTTTATTTCATTTGTAACTAATAAGCCAAATATAAAAATTAAGTAAAAATACAATTTTTTAAAAGCATAAGCTTTTTTACTGTGGAGCCCTAAGAGACCCTATTTCCAATCCCATCATCTTGAAATGTTTCTTCATAAATAGCAAACAAAGCCCGCCGAGGAGGCAATTACGAATCATTCGACAAAATTTGTCTACACTTAATTAGGGAATGCAATCCCGCACTGTTTCTAGTTTTGAGGGATTTCGGGATTGAGATTTGTTGTTCCCGCAATACCGTGGTATTGACATTTAATTCAAAAAATGTTTATTTCAATAGAGAAAAGTGTGGAGGAAAAGTAATAATGTAAGCATTATCAAGTTTAATTTAACAATAATACACTGCTCAAAACAATTAAAGGATATTGTAAGTTTTATATAAAATAACGATATAAGCGAATTTTTTTTTTCCGAAAATGGAAGAAGAGAATCACAAATGCAAATTTTTCTGATTTTCAAACTGTGGAGTATGCTAATTTTGAGTTCGACGTCAAAAACGTCGTTTCAGCGGCAGCGAATGAAATTGGACTTTCAACTGAATAAAAGACAATGAAGACAAGGATGATCGGCATTCAGTGACTGCTTTGTTTCGATGAGTACGATGTCTCAGTGAAGTCATTTAACCGATTCAGAAGCTTGGAGAGTTGTCGGTAGGTTAGAAGGCGGCCAAACTCAAGCCGAAGTGGCGCAAGCCATTAAGCCATTGGAGTGTCACAAAGTGTGATTTCCAGGATCTGGAACCGGTTTTTGGCGACTGGAAGTGCAGGCCGAAGACCAGGGCAAGGTCGTAGACGGGCAACAACGCCCAATGAACATCGTTATTTAGTGTTTACGGCGCGTTCTCTTCCAGTATAGCATTCAAGGAACCACTCTGAGAAGCAACATCGGTCAAGGAAAGGGAGTCTTCTTTGTTGCCTTTCTTCTTTATTGTGTAACTGTATTGTAAACTGTGAGTTCGAACAGTTTTAACATGTGTTTAATGAAATAGGATCTGAGTTTTCCTCCAGGGGAGTGCGACAGCCCCCCTGCCCGCCCTTGGATTCGCCCCTGAACAACCATCTCTACACTATTAGAAAGTGGGAGTCAGGAGAATATACACTGCTCAAAACAATTAAAGGATCTTGTAAGTTTTATATAAAATAAAGATATAAGCGAATTTTTTTTTTTTTTTTTTTTTTTTTTTTGCCTAAAATGGAAGAAGAGAATCACAAATGCAAATTTTTCTGATTTTCAAACTGTGGAGTATGCTAATTTTGAGTTCGACGTCAAAAACTTCGCTTCAGCGGCAGCGAATGAAATTGGACTTTCAACTGAATAAAAGACAAGGAAGACAAGGATGATCGGCATTCAGTGACTGCTTTGTTTCGATGAGTACGATGTCTCAGTGACGTCATTTAACCGATTCAGAAGCTTGGAGAGTTGTCGGTAGGTTAGAAGGGGGCCAAACTCAAGCCGAAGTGGCGCAAGCCATTAAGCCATTGGAGTGTCACAAAGTGTGATTTCCAGGATCTGGAACCGGTTTTTGGCGACTGGAAGTGCAGGACGAAGACCAGGGTAAGGTCGTAGACGGGCAACAACGCCCAATGTACATCGTTATTTAGTGTTTACGGCTCGGAGACACCGGAATATGAACACTACTCTTCTTCAACAACACCTTCGCTCGGCTACTGCCACTACGGTTTAAATTCAGACTGTCCGAAACCGGTTCCATGGTGTAGGTCTGTATGCTCGCCGACCGATGGTATGTGTTAGACTAACATCAAGGCATCGTCGCGACCGCAGGGAGTGGGCAACAGAGCATGTGAACTGGAGAAGAAATGAATGGAGCGATGTTCTTTTTTCTGACGAGTCCCGTTTTTCAGTTCATCCTGATAATAGGCGTTTTTTCTGGAGGGACCGTGGCAGTAGGAATAATCCTGCGTTCGTGCACGAAAGTGTCAGCTTTGGCGATGGGGGAGTGTTGGTGTATGGTGGCATCTCCATTGACGGGCGCACAGACCTCTACATCATTCGAGATGGACCTCTGACTGGTCCCCGATATAGGGATGCGATTAGAGATGAGACGGGCTCAGCCCGAGCCCGGGCTCGGGCTCAGGCTCTGTAATTCCCAATTGCGTTCGGGCTCGGACTCGTGAAAAATTTTTCATTTATTGAACATATTCCTTGAAACAGATTTTAAAAAGTGATTCATGAGGAAAATAAAAGTACTTATGAAAAGAAAATTAGCGGCACGGGCACCTAGAAAGTGCGTGAAGCTCTTTGGGTATTTCAGAACGGCGGCTTATATTGCTTAGTTAGCGTAAACGTTACAGTGACTAACCGATCTGATGACTAACTAAACGTATATATGGTTTAGTTAGTCATCAGATCAGACATTATTTGATAAACATGGATATGAAGAATTAGAAAGAGCATTGAGAGTTTGCAACTATATTTGTCATTAATTTGCACAAACAGCAAAATTTATTGTATTCTATCAATGAAGTAATTTTTATTTTTTTTTACCTTTAGCTGAAATTTCGGGCTCGGGCGGGCTGGCTCGGATTAAAAGTTCTCGGGCTCGGGCGGGCTCGGGCTTCAAAAAATGAGCCCGAACTCATCTCTAGATGCGATCCTCAGACCTATTGCAGTCCCTTATGCTGCAGCAATCGGAGATGACTTCATTTCAATGGACGATAACTGCAGGTCACATCGTACTAATCTGGTGGAGGATTTCTTTTTCGAGGAAGGAATCGTACGAATGGAATGGCCAGCGTGTTCTCCAAACATGAATCCAATAGAGCACGTTTGGGACGCTCTAGAAAGACGAGTTGCTGGCCGCCAACCACCCTTAGAAACTCTCCAAGAACTGGAAAGAGCTCTTCTGGAAGAGTGGGTCAGAATACCCCAACTCGTGATTAATAGCCTCATGGACTCCATGCCTCAAAGGTGTTCAACGTTGCTGGCCGTCCGTGGAAACCATACCCCCTACTGAAAATGATTTCCTTTGAAGAAAACACCTTTTCTTATTCTTTTTTTCTCATATGCACAAATTGTGTTTTTTTCCTCTTTTCTATACAAAGGCGCAATAAAATGCATTTTTTTCTGCCAAACATGTGTAATTTATTCTCCTATAACCTACTACGTCAGTCCACCGTGTATCAATCAGCTAAAAAGTTTCCCAGCAACAAGATCCACCTAAAACCGCAAGATCCTTAAGCAGTGTACTTTGAGCAGTGTACTTTATCTTATTTGGTAATTAATTCAATATCTTACATAATAATTATAGTTTTGATATTCGCAATAATATACTATAATATCTTAGTAGCTAAAAAAGAAGAATGTAAAAAAGACAACGTAAAGTACAAGACAATGTACAAATGATACAGATTTTATTACTTTGCTTGTGATTAACATTTTAATCTTTTTGGTGGTAAAAGTTGTATCTTCGAGTGGTTGAACGGGAATTGTTACAGTTTCAGTGAATCAATGAGCCAAGGATCAGCGTAACTATATATAGGAAATTTATTTTTAATGATTGCCTGGTGGGTTTTTTTTAAAATATATGTACAATGATAATAATTTAGGTGGATCAATTTCCATAATTCAATTTTTATTCGAAAAGGGATTGCTAAGCTATGACTTTTCGAATAAATATTCGAGAAAATATCAAAATTTCGAATGAAGTCCCATGTAAGTTAGGCCATGTTCTGATGAAATCATTATTCAGAAAATCGAAAAAAAATTATGTTCAAAAGAATTGCCGGTAGCGACGTTAGGTCGAAAGTCTTTAAAGGCTGGCCACTTTGGCGATTTATCCCGAAATTTTGTGCCAAAAAAATAACTCCTCAGAGATTAATCCAGCTTGGCAATATCCTCCCCGTTTGGCGAGAAACTGGCAAACGCTACAGTTTATTACAAAGTATAATTATGCCTGGCGAGCACTGCAAAACACACGGTAAAAAAATTCGGAAACATTACCCCAAAATATGGGCAGCTCTTGTAGTTTAAAATTGCAGAAACGTTTTCGAACCATGCGGATAAAGTATTTAGAAACGTTTCTGCATATTCCGGAAACATATTTACATATTTTCCTGCTTTTTAGGTAAGGTTTCTGGAAAAGATGTGTAACGTTTCTATATTTTGGTAAAATATTTAGTAACCTTTCGGTGTATTTCACAAAGGTTTCCGAATTAACGAGTAACCTTTCTGTGTTTTTCAGAAAAAGTAGCATGCACTAGATGTAGCGTTTCGAGTAACATGCACTAGATGGCAGCACTAAACTCTAACGGAAGGAGCGTTCAGGACCAGCGATCAGAATCGAACCCTCGACGGACGCGTTCGTAGGTCAGCACGTTACCTCGACGCTGTGATTGTCCTGCTCTAACTTGCTTTAAAAGTAAACTGACTGCTGCAAAAGTTAGTTCTGGTATGGCTTGTTTTCTGAAACTTAAAATTTTTTGGAGTATTTTATAAATGGAGGGAAAATACCATAATTAATAAATATAAATTAAAAACCTTAAATCTTTTTTTCCCCACATAAATTATTTTCAGGATATAATGTGCTGTTTTATTTAAGTATTCATCCGGCGTCGTCACCCGGTGACTGGTCACAAATAAACTTCACAGTTAGCACACAGTGGAGTCACATCACTCATAAGTTACCAGACCCTTATTATCGCATGGGCAAATCGGGACATTGCCCAGGGCCCCCAGTTTCAAATGTTGTTCTGAAATATTCTTTTATATGTCAAAATTTTATGAAAAAGAAAACAAATTTTACAGATAGGGACCCCCAACTTCATCAATGCCCGGGGCCCCTGTTGGTCATAATCGGACCCTGCAAGTTACAATGTGACAGTCCTGTGACAATTGTGACCCTCTGTGATGTCACAGTGACTCTTGTGACCATCTGTGCTATTAGGGAAGACGCATTCACTCTTTTCCCTCTGTCTCTTGGCACTTGGCGCATGCGCGCGAAGTCCCAAATAAAGATTTCCTTTCCCCGTAAATAGTTTACGACAAAATGTGGGTTATGTTTCCGAAATCGTGAGTTCGAGTAGAGCATCGGTAGGTTACGCTATACTTTCGGAAACCTTTCTGCTATAACTATGTAACGTTTCTGAATTTTCTTTTACTGTGCAGTTTCAGCAGGTGATTTCAGTTCGGATTTCAATTCGAGACTTGTTAACTGAAGACTTGTTAACGGAACAAGGAAGACAAGTACGGTACACTCATGGATTATGATACACGTTCCGAAAACAGTGTTTGTAAGGGTGAAGTACAAGAATATGCCTGGCGAAGACCGATAAACAGTCTTAGTAGGTGATTTCAATGCGGATTTCAATTTTGGTTATTAAATATGTCCTTCCTCTGTGCCAGTAAAAAAAAAAAAAAAATCTTCATTGCGTTGTCCTCTTTAAAACGGATTCTTGAATACCAAGATCACAAGTCAGAAAATAGATGCTCCAGATACTACGAAAACAACATGCGTCAATAGAATCAAAAAGATCTCACATTCGAATTTTTTTCCGTGTTTACGGAGACGGTATTTTCCCCGAGGTTCGGAAAATTTAAAAAAATCGAACCGCGGTCGAGAAAGTGGACTACGGTGACTCACTCACTCAGCCGGCGATCGAGTTTTTGGTATTTAAAGCTTCCCCTCACCCGTTTTCCAGACACTGCCACGTTCGAATTCAAACGCTGTGTGGGAGAAGAAGGTTTATCGCGGTTGGGTTTCTGGAAGTATGTATTTTAGTCCTTTTTAGGGCCAAATTTTTCCTAGTAATGTTATGTTAAAGTATTTTTGAGATTGAGATTTATTTATAAAAAGAAATTTATTTAGCTTATTAAGTAAAGCAGATTTGATTTTTGATGGGAAATTTGTTTCCCATAAAAGGACGTCTAATGTTTTTTCATTTCTTTTTACTTCGCCTTGTATTATATTTTAAAAAATCTGATGTGTACACCGCATCACTGTGTACGTTTATTAAATCATAAATATTTTCGGTGCATTTAATCTAAATTTATTTTGTTTGAAAGAGATAAAATACTGCAATAATACTAAGGTTTAACGACTTCTAGCCAAATATTTTTGATAACGCCAAGATGGATTCAGTTTGAAAGATTTGTTTTTGACACTTAATTGGGCAATATTTTGCCAAAAGCTGAAAAGCTTGAGATACTTAGCGAGATTTGGATCACAGTCGAAATAGCGATTCATCACAGACATTTAATGTATTGAAAGTACCCTTAGATCTTAATGTATTTAAAGTATTTTGGATGACCCTGTAAATAAATTACTCAGTCGATTGCAATCAATAAGGAGGTGAGCAGTTAGATGCTACAATAGTTCTAAATACAAAATTTCAATATTTTGCCGTTAAAAGTTTTAGAGTTATGCAAAATACGTAATTATCTTTTGCGTCAAATATGTCGACTTTTCGGCAAAACTTGCCAAGGGCGAGTTTTTGACAAGTGGAGAGTTTTTGGGCATGGTCCAAACAATTACAGACAAGACGGACTACAGACCTAATATATTGAAGATGTCCATGGGCATTAATGTACTGAAATTCTTTTGGTAGTCCTGTAAATTAACTCTCAAGTACATTGGAACCAAAAATCGAGGAGCACAAATAGATATTACAAAAATCTTATATGTAAACTTTTGACAATCTACGACTAATAGTTTTCGAGCGTAGCGAGTCTGGGGGCCTTGGCCCCTAGTGTTTTTAACAAAATCATCTTATTTATTCTCATTTTTACTCAAAAATATATCCATTTTTGCTTGAAATGTTCATTCAAGCTTTACTGATAACATTATTTTGTGGAAAATTCGACTAATTGTTCAATATTAAAAATTATAAACGGAATGTATACTGAAAAATGTTGTGAGGAGAGGGAGGGGCGCCACCCTAAGTTAGCCTTTGTTGGGGGGGGGGACGTTAAAAGGTAGAGAACCGCTGCTGTAATGCATTCTAATCTTTAAAAGCATTCACTGGCAAAAGCAGGGTACTTTTGAAAAATATTGCGAATTATTTTTTGTGCGATTTTAAGGGACTTTCTGCAAATTGATAAACGCTATTTGTAGGTTCCGAACTTTACGCCTTTCACTCATTTCGCTCGCGAGAGTTAAAAGAAATAAATATTATTGTCACGGAAAATACTGTTTCTAGTCTTAAAGTTTTTGGTACTGAGAATATGAGAGGTAGAAATTAGAATATTTAGTCAATAGACCAAATGAACCACGACTCCAAACCTTCCTTGGTCCGATATGCATGATTGAGAAAAAAAAAATAGTCTGTCGTAGGACTGCACATCAAAAGTGAAAACTTCTTGTCAAGCTTTCTAAAATTTATATTTATGCAGTTAAGCAAGTTTTCAGAGATTATTGTATTTATATTAACAAAAATTAATATTTATGAACGTTTATTCACATTTTTACACATTTGAAATTCTTAGTAAAAAATTCTTAATATTTTTTTTTTTTTTTAAGGCTGTAAAGATATCGCACATTTATTTATGATATTCTCACAATTTCATATATTTTTGTACGTTTGCATACATTTTAACGCAATTAGCGCACAGGCCGCAACGTGACACAGCTGGTATATGCGTAAGGTATACATCAGCGATACACATTTTTCCCCATTTGCTGGATTTTGTTCGATTTAATTAATAATTATGTAAGTGAATTTATTAATTAACAATGTACTTACGTTGTAATGAACAATAATCCTATTTATTTGTAACTAGCGGCTACCCGCGACTTCGTCCGCGTCGGCTTTAGAATTAGGTCCCGAGAGAAACGAAGCATGTGTGAATAACAAATATGTTTGCGACTAAAGAAACTGCATTTAAATATTATTTGCTTTTTACTTATTTTAAATGAAGTATAATGCATGGTAGTATACTTGATTTAAAATAACAGAGTATGTAAAAATACTAAATTTAGATTTTTTTTCAGGCGTTTGGCGAATAGAGGTAGTTACGACTGTATTTGCGAACTGTTTTGAGTGTTCTTGTAAAAGAAATATTTATGCTATATGCATGAATTTTAGCCTATGTTAATCAGGAATAGTGCAGCTTTCTATTAGCGAAAAAGTTTTAGAATCGGTTCTGTATTTAAAGAGATGCCTATAGAGCGTAATATATTAGAATTATTTTGAGTGTTCCTGTAAAGGAACTATTTGCGCTATATGCATGAATTTTAGCCTATAATACTCAAGAATAGTGTAGCTTACTATCAGTGAAAAAAGTTTTGGAATCGGTTCAGTACTTACAGAGATACACATAGAGCGTAATGTAATTCTTATGAGTATCCCTGTAAAAGAACTATTTGTGATATATGCATAAAAGGTAGCCTATAACACTCAGGGTCCCCCCAGTATCTAAGAGGGTCTGCTCTCAAACCTGGAAGGTGGGAGGTGCCAGGTTCAAACACCGGTCGCGCCTGTCGACCTATAGCCGCTCGCAGTTTTCCGTGTTTTTTTCAAAAACCTCGCGAAAATACGGGCTAGGATCCCTTAGAAAATTCCACACAGAGGAATTCTCCATATACGCCTAGGACCCTATAGGCCTAGGACCATATACGCCTAGGACTTTCAATCAGTGAAGAAAGTTTTAAAATCGGTTTAGTTGCTACAAAATTTCCATAGAGCGCAATGCATTAGAATTATTTTGAGTGTCTTTGTAAAAGAATTATTTATACTATATGCTTGAAAGGTTGCCTGTATGTTAATCCAGGGCATAAGCTATCTTCATTACAAATTTTTCCAACCATTTTTGTGTGATTCAGTCAAAAACATCCAAACACATAAACGTACACATTTATATTATTTGTAGGATTTGGAAATTTACGAACTTTAAGAAACACATCTGGACTTTTCTTGGTACTTACCTATTATCCCGGCGGTCATTCCCGCCAAACTGTTTTTTCGTCAAATGAGTTGCCAAACTGTTGCCAATCGTATTCAAAACCATTAATAATTTCATGTGCCCGGCATTTATCTCGGCAAAAATTCGCTCGTCTTGGCGGACCGCCGGGATAATACGTAAGTACACTTTTCTTTATTTATGCTTTTTAATTTGGCGTAAAATCAACATAATTTCCATACTTATTTATGTTTTTCAAATGCATGTGATTTTGCAAATAGAATTTCTGCTTTATTTCAAAAGCATAAATCATTTTGCGCGGGCTATAAAACGGTTTTTAATTAATAGTTAGAAAAGTAATTAAAATTTCCGAGCCTCAGGTACACTTTACCGAAGTCATGGGTCCAGGCATGCTCAAATTTTCAAAGCTCTGCTTTCTGTAGATTTGTCTGGAGAACATTCATTTTTATTATTAGAGATAGATATATTTGGCATAAAACTGGCATAATTTCCGTATTATTTAATGTTTTTCAGATGCACGTGCTTCTTTATTGAAGTAATAGCATTCTTGTTAGCTCAAAACATGAATCATATGATACGGGCGAAACTCGCCAAGCATGGCAACGTAAAAACGGTTTTTAATTAATAATTAAAAAAGTAATTAAAAATCTAAAATTCTAAGTAGCCTATAACCAACTCCTGGGTCCCATCTATATCTAAACCGAAATGCATCCTAATTGATTCAGCGGTTTAGGCGTGAAAGCGTCATAAACAAACAAACAAACACACAAACAAACTCACTTTCGCATTTATAATATTAGTTAGGATAAATGATAGATGTATAATTCAAATTCAAATGCACTGTAGTATAACACTTATGATCCAAATAATGCACACTGTACAATCATTAACCCATTTGTGCCTGGATATTTTTGCGACTTTCTTCGATTTTTACTGATAACAGAAATAATAGATAAATTTCTGATGTCAACTTCTTGAACAAGGGATGATTTCTTTTTAAATCATTATGCATAAAAATAGAAATATCAACATCCTACTTGTTTATGTTAAAATATTTTGTAGATTTGAGGCTCAATACTCATGAATAAAATAAGGGAATGGATGAAATAATGGCTAGGAAAAATAACGTTTTCGACTAATAGCTAAAATGCCGTCCCAAAAAAGGGACACTAGACATAAATGGGTTAACACTCTCCACATTATCAAATTAACTTTATTGCACAATAACTATACAGCTGTACAAATTAAATACAGTTTTTTAAATAAATGAATATACAAGGTTGGATCAAATGAAAACGGAACAGTGATCATAATTTGGTATGTTTGTGTGTGAGTGTAAGAAACTGTGTTTAGAGATAGAGTGGGAAGTGAAAGAAGAAGAACCTTATTGAAAAATGTGCTTGCCCACTTTTTAAACGCGCCCAACTAACTGATATAAGAGGGTGGTCAGCCCGGTGTGCTGTCCGGGTAGAGGGCCAAAATCATATTGATGTTCCCAGACAGCACAGCAAATTTGCATCAAACTTGCAGTAATCTTGATTTATCAAGTCAATAAACTTGAATTAACCCTCTCGTCACCGAATTATGAAAAATCAGAGAAAACAAATCTGTCTAGCATTTAATGCATCTGAAATACTATTATAAATCATGCAAAAATATTTTTTTCTTATTTCGATAAATATTTCTCGATTAATGTAGATAATAATAATTTTTCTAATAATCATTTCTGCATTTTCGAAGCATTTTGTTATGCTAAAATTAATTTAAAAGGATGCACATATTAGGTAAAGGTTGAGGAATAAGAAAAAAAAGCCATACTTACCTTAAAAAGAAAAAAAAACGGTAAAAAAGCAGCGCAAATATTTTCTTAATTTTTCTCCTGAAACAATGAAGCGAAAACTGTAAAAAATGATCTAAATGGACTAGTACTGCAATCTAGGCACGATTTATGCATCTAGTTAAGAGCCTCATATACTTTCTACATGAATTAATGATATTGATATCACTGAAAGAAAAAAATACTAAATTCAATTGTTTTCTCTCTAAATATTGCTATTTGAAATAGGAGCCTCATATGAGGTTCAGGGTGACGAGAGGGTTAACCCCTTAATCTTCGCTCCCGTCAAAATCACGGGCTAAGCTTTCTCCCTCTATTTCTCGTGCCCATCAAATTTCCGGGCAATACTGTTCAAAAAAATGCGCCAGAAAGATAAGAGCGTTCCAATTGTGATGCACGGATTTTTTTGTAATATATAATTTTACACAACAGATGACAATACCAGAGTATTTTTAACTTAATTCGGAGATAGTTTATTTTTAAATACATGGTAGCAGTACTCAAACACACGTGTATTTGTGATATGCATTATGCAATCTTAGCTTACTTTTTTTTTTTTAAATTTATGTTCAAAGAAAATTTTAGAAATGTTTACTTATTTTACGTAGTAAGTTTAATCAAACTTTCTAGTGTTTAAAACATATATTTTTAATGATTTCCTGCTTACTACAAAACACACATTCAGTCACAATGACCCTGAATGTTGGCTTTTCCTAAAAATTATTTTTTTTTCTCTAGTGCTTAAAATGTCCAAAACCTTAAAATGAATAAATATACTATATATGCACTTGTTTTATACAATTTTCTGGAATAAAAGAAATAAGCACTTTTATGACCGTTTTCTTGAAAATAATACGACTGTTAAGGGGTTAAACTTGAAATTTCTTGCGTGTAAGCTTAATGCAAGCTTGAATCAAGTGTTCAAGTTTACACTTGCCCAACTTGTATTAAGCTTGACATAGCAGGCTTGAATCAAGCTTGACATAGCAAGTTTAAATCAAACTTAAAAATTTTTCCTGAATACATGGGGCGCCGGTCGGCGAATCCGCCCACATATTTTATTTTTCCACGCATTTTCCCCTCCACGCTGAAACCTCAAGTCATTTTAATCTGTTTCCGTCTAGCGTCCGCGGTTGGGATCGGTCACGGGACCTCAGGTGTGGGAAGCCAGCGTCCTAACCACCATGCCAATTTTGACTCGCGGTGACATGACTAAAGTTTGAAGTGACTGTTATGGTTGTCACGTCGTTTTTTGGCGAGATTGTCAGTGGCCGATGCCGATCTGCCTCTTTTATTTTTCCATGGGATGAATCAAAATTAAAATAATGTTATGAGTGGTTTATAGACTCTACTAATAGGGAAATAAGCATAATAGAAACTTAAACGCAGCACATGTTTTAAAACTTTTAACATCGGAACACTCATGTTGGGCAATATTGGCCAAAATCAAGACAAACGATTGATTTTGAAATCAATTTTGTAGTATATTTGTATTTTATTTTGATTAATATCAATATTTGGAAATATAGAATCTTCTTTTTTTAATTCTATGGTCAAGTACATTTATGACTGATGATAAATTCTTTGCTATGTGGATGTGGCTTTCCAAATCAAGCAGTCATCAAGTTGTATTCAAGCTTGACAGTTCAAATGACTTAAATTCGGCGGGGAAATATTTGCTGACTCATTTTTTTGTAATCGCCAAGCTTGCTGCGAGCTTAAAATGAATTGAACTGTCAAGCTTGTATTAATACGTCAAATTCAAAGAAATGTCAAGCTTGATTTAATCTTATGTGCTGTCTGGGTCTTTTCCTTGATTTTCTGGACCGTCGTCAACTATCTACCCTTGCATGTGCTGTAATCAAAATCATGCTTTCTGGCCTTTGTCTTCTTGTGTGGTTTTGCTTCACGACAAAGCATGGCCGCGTACGGCCACTTGCATAATCAGCATGCTAGAGCAGTTTTGGTGACGCGTGGTTGAATACCCATCGTACAGCTCCGACCTTTCACCATGTGATTTTCACATCTTTGGTCCTCTAAAAACGACGTGGAAGCGTCGCTCTTTCAAAGGTTGCGTCGAAAGATACCGTGGCAGTCAAGATCATTCACGAGCATTCACCTGGACGTTCAGTGGCCGATGGCATAGCCCAAAATATCGCCTACTCAATGAGAATTTGTAACTGTATTCGTGCTCCTTTGTCATTTTATATGTGAATTGGCCCAAAACTTTTTATTTTCTGCCATTCATCATATGTTACTTCCACGTCGCTCTTCGATTTTTCTTGTCCATTTTGTCCAGGACCTGACCGTTCCCATTTATTTTTGAAAAATTACGGCAAATAAAATGACCGTCGAATTCGACGGCTTCCAGCTAGCAGTTTCGTAACTTAAGTTTTATTAATTGAATTGCATGTAAAAAACGCGATTACTTTTTTTGCCGACCCAATATTATTACTGCGTTTGTTATTTCACTTTCTTCATTTAATATTGTCGTCTGCAGTGTGCAATATTTTCATAAGACTTATGGTGGTATTTTAATTTAAAGTCAGATGAAAATTTAGAGAGGAAACTGTAATTTTGAATATTTGTTGAATGTATGATAAAGTATGGGGAAGCCCAAAGACCTGATGTTTCAGATATTAAAAAAGGTCAAATTCATGCCTGGAATGTTGAAGATCTTAGTTTTTCACAAATAGGACACTGTATTGGAAAACATACATCTACTGCATCTAATTCTATACACGGAAAATATTTTATTTTGGGGGGATATAGTAGAGGACCCAACAATAGACGCTTTATAGAATCACCATCAAACTGTACAAACCTCCAATATATTTGTTTCACGATTTCCTATTATTTTAATACCGTTAAATTTTTGCGCAAAAGAAATCTAATTTACGTTTATTTTACACAATTTTCGAAAATTTTTCACTTAATAAATTTATGTATGGTACCTTAACTCATGAAAATAACACATTTTATTTAATATGAATTAAACTACTGAACGTAAAAATTCGAAATTTTTGCTCAGGCATGTAATATTACTTTCTGCATCTATTTCCATCGAAATTTGGCTAAGTCGCTATTCATAATTTTTTTAATATTAATTTAATAATCCATAATCCACAATTCATATTAATATTTTAATAAAACTTATAATAATAGTAAACTATGTTTGGGTCGTTTAGTTCTAATAGTACGAATAACAATCAGCTCCTTATTATCCATATTATATCAGATGAATGAAAGTATGAAAAAATAGTTAACATCGGGGAAGGGGGATTTTGGAAGCTCGTAACTCATCCATTATCCATTCAAATTTATTGAAAATTGGTATCCGGGCTTAAAATGGTCTAAATTCTTGAAATATGAAGTGAAATTGAGGGATTACTCTTGGGGAAAAAAAATTGGTGTTAATTTTGATGTGGGCCCCTTATAAAATTTTTATGTATAGCAAATTAAAGTGTATGTCAATCGTAAACGATTGGTATCTGTAACTTTGCTGTACGACGAGCGACGGCCGAAAAAAAAAATACAAGTGGGCGGTTTTTTCTCGCAGCAGTACATTATTTCCATAAAAGGGTTTAATTATGTTTGCTTTACTTAATAAATATTTCTATAATCATAAATGTGATCAATTATGCTTGATTTACTCAATAAACATTCAGTATTTGTATAAAATACTATTTTCTAATTTTGTATGAAGTTTTATTGTTTAACATGGGGAAACATCGGTTTTGGGGAACTTCGGATATAGTGAACGAAATTTGTCGGTCCCATAGTTTCATTATAACCGGAGTTGACTGTATGTTTACTTTCCGAACATGTATCATGTAAGGAAAGTATTGTAATCATGTAAAAATTAGATTTCAACATTTTGGTGTATTTATACATTTTGAGGTCTTCTGAATTCATTTATGCTATTTTTACGAGATGTGTGTGTGTCTGTATGAGTGAGTGAGCACGACAGCTCCTAAACTTGGCGTTCGATTGAGCTCAAATTGGGTATATATGTTATAAACCACCAACGTAAGACCGGTATATTGATTTTGATGTGTATAGAACTTATAATTTTTCTACAGGACTACGAAAAGGATTTCTTTTGCATTATGGCATATAGGAGGAATTCTTGAAAGTGCGCTAGCGTTTAAACGGCGCATTCGATTGAGCTTCAATTATTCATCGATTAAAATTTATTTAATCGATGGTAATGATCTTAATCGTAAGTGTTCGGAAAGTCGAGTGTAGTCACACCAGATTTTTTTCTTATATAACAACAATTCTAATCTTTGTATTGACATAAAGAACAAACTTATACAGAGAAAGTAATCTCCATTTCTTTTAAGCATTTCTCTCAAATTTATCACAGAATCAATCTGGCTTAACCTTCTTTATCGTTCTGTTTCAGACACCATGGCATCTGGTATCCCTGACGATGAAGAATGCCTTACTGTGGGCGAGCTTGAAGTTTCGAACACCGGCAAGGGCGTGTATTGGCGCATCCCACACGTTTTGTCCTTGCCTTCCTTTGTGGATTTCGGAATCGACAGCCCGGAGTTCACCTTCGCCAACGCCACCTGGTGCCTGCAAATGTACCCCCGCGGGCAGAGGCTCTGCGAAACCGAGAACTCCATCGACCTCCAGCTGCTCAGGCGAGAGTCCCTAGTCGAGAAACATGACGGATCCGTCCATTTCGAGCTGAAGATTGTCCGGGGCACGAAGCTTGGTGAAGACGACCTCTCCACGCTTGAAAGCGATGTTTCCTCTATTGAAGGCGATTTTTCCACCATCGAAGTCGATGGCACATCCTGTGGGGGGAACTGCTTCCATCTCGAGCCTAACAGATGCGTCCATAGAGAGACGTTCGTGGAATATTCTTTTGTAGCTTCGCATGAAGGCTTCGTGCCACCTCATGATTGCTTACTTGTGTGCTGCAAGTTGTATGTTGACGACAATGATGACATCGCTGTCACTAAACAGCCTGTTAGATCAATTATTCATGGTAAGAGAATTTTCATTTCTGATAAAGTATGTACAGTGTAGGCTAGGCCCCGGACTGGCTTCTTTTGGGGGGCTCTCAAATAGAGATTGAAAAAGGGCCCCTTACTTTGGAATTTAGAAGAAACTGAATATTTGAGTTTATAATATTTGAAAATTAGGCTTTTGTGCCTAAAAGCCATATTTAACTATTTTAAAGCTGTTGGGGCCACTGACTCTTCGGGAACTACGTCGCTCCTTGGGGTCTTCTTCTATATGCCACTGTGTAAAGGCGTAATATTACTGAGAAATAGACAGTAAAGTTACTCTGTTATATTACTCTGATATACAGGGAGATTATAATTAAAGTTCCACTTTAAAACGATCAGAAAAGGAAAACTACTGGACCAAATGTTATCAAACTTGGTAATCGTGTAAAGGTGGTCATGGGATTTCTTATCGGATGAAAAATAGCTCAAAAATACAACATGAGGGGCAAGGACGTACTTAAACGGGGGGCATCCAGGGGTCCGAACCCCCTCCCCCGAATTTTTGATTTTTGTTACTAAAATGATAATGATATAGTCTCCCTTTGAGAAAAATACTACCTTTTTTACCGTTCGGACAACCTCCAAAATGCTTTCAATCAGGGGTGGACCCCTGCCCCCACATTTAAATAATCCCTGCCTGGTGTTGAATTTTTTATCTTTCTTTCCACGGATAATAAATTCCATGGCCACCTTTACACAATTATCAAGTTTGACAACATTTGGTCCAGCAGTTTTAATTTTCTGATCGTTTTAAAGTTGAACTTTAATTATAATCACTCTGTATATCAAATTACTCTAATTACGAAGTAGTATATCCCTTTTGGGGAAGCCTGTACGGGGCCCCATTGGGCTGGGAGCACTTGACAATCACCGACCTTCCAGTCTGCTCCTATGTTGTAGGCTGTCTTGTAAATAGACGCACAGTCCTAACTTTTTGGATACGTTGAATGTACTATTTGTCGCTGAATAAAACTGTTTAGATTAGAAGTGTGCCGAATCTTTTAAAAGATATAACCGCGAATATGGATATGAAAGCGGATAACTTAAACGGACCATTTATTTCTCATATCCGTGTGTACGACTACGGATCCCCCTTTTTTCTTGTTTTTTTAAAAATTATTTTGAAGAATGTGTATTATTTTGAAGCGATAATTTCGTGCAAAATGTGTAATGTTCTGCCACAATGGTGACTTTCAGATCTTGTGCAATTCCTGGGTTAAAAATATATTTTAGAGGTTGATAGGATATTTTTAACAAGATATTTTGTGCATTAATTACGGAATCACATGTGCCAGACCAAGTAGGTTATCAAATCAACAGAACCTCTTGTTGTACCTTCCTAAGACAGTTTGAAAAAATCATGTGCTTTTGGTGCATAAACAAGAGTCTGTCGGGCACTTAAAATTTTTAGGATGTCTCTCCACAATCTATACTAGACACTGTAATAAATGCCAGTTGAGAAAATTCCAGAAAAAAAGTTGAATCGGCACATGATGGTGTTCTTGTACTTTAACAGAAAAAATAATTAATAATTATGCGATCTTTGTCGTAAATAGGTAAGGGATCAAATGTATTGAGTGTAGTTTTTATTAATACAAATAACAATTACATTTTATTGACAAAAGATTGCTTTATAAACTAGTAAAATTCTTCATTAATGTAAAATGATTAAACAACGTGACCAGATTGAAGAATATCCCTAGCAGAGAAAGCGCTGTTTGATGTAATTAAAGACATTTTGCTACCAATATGATACAGATCCTAAAATTTCAATTAATGTCCAATCGATGGCTTTTTTATTTTATTTATTTCATTTTACGTCATTCTACTTATTTGCTGAAGACCACCTCTTTGAAATTGCTTTCATTTTGCAGACAATCAGTGGTTCTCAATCGGCGACTGCGACGAAAATCCGACTGTTGGCGTGATGAAAGATCGCGATCTCAAACACGTAGTCTGGTTGATTCCCAGCATTTCCTCCATCGCCAAATACACCAAGATACAGAGTCCTCACTTCTTTGCCGCTGAAGCCACCTGGTGTTTGAGAATATTTCACTGTGAAGACTACGAGGCTGCGATAGTCGCAGTTGTCCGATTGCATACTGCTGTGAAGAATCTGCTCAGTCAGGACCTTTCAACCGTGTTTCTCGTCGAGACCCGTTCTCGTAAGAAGTGCAAGACGCTGATGGAAGCTGAATGCAACTCCGTTGTGAAGAGGAATGATACAGAATATGGGATGTTCGCCTTTAAATGCTCCGAGAAGAGGATTAAACAGGCTTTTGCCCTTGCTGTTTCTTGTATCATGAGGCTAAGTAAGACTGCTGTAGACGATGATCAGTCGGAGGCGTCTCTAGCCGGATCGGCTAAAAGTGAGTATGTTTTATCACTATGTACAGCAGACCCCACTATTACACGAGTTCATGCAAGTAGGGACATCGTGAATCTACCGGGCCTGCTTGTGAATTTCGATGAGTCCAAAGAGGCCTACAGATGCTCACTTATTGGCTCCAGCACTGAAATATGTGATCTATATAATGGCCGAATTTAACTAATAAGAAGCATCCGAAGACCTCTTTGGATGACTCATCGAAGTACACAAGCAGACCCGGTAAGAAGATTCACGATGGTCTCGATACAAGACGGAATTGTAGAACACGACGTAAAAATTGCGACCGTTTCGTATAATACGTTAAAAGAGACTCTTACAGCACGGTAAAATGAGACAGATGTTCTGATTTTACGACGCTTTAGCTCCTGTAATTAATTTAACTTTTAAATATCAATACTAACCATCACAGTGTTTCCAAGGAGTCCAAATAAGTTTTGCAACGACTATACCGCGCTGTTCGCACTCCTGGTGGAATATAGCTCAGGCCCTGTACTACACAGATTCATTAGCACGGAACGTATCTACTCTGTTACATGGGGTCTACTGTAGTCATCTGCAGTCGTTTACATATAGATAAATAAATAAAAATGAAAAAAATAAGTTTACTGTTGCTGTTATTAAATGTTAAGAACACTCAAAACAGCTGGTGTTAAGATCATATTCAGTTGAGCTGGTATTAAGATCAAATTCATCTCATTTTCTAGACCTAAACCCTTTAGCAAGCCACATCCACATACAAAATCTAAAGCTGACCTGGTAAAATTTTTTGCAGCAGAAATGGACACAAATACTTACTACTGTGTGTCAAAACCTTTTTTTGAAATTATACCCAGAAGGTTTTCTTTTGTCACTATTCTTTTCCTTCACATCTTACTGTTCGGTGCATAATTGTTATCTAGTGTAACTGAGTATGTAAATTAAGGGAGGTAGATAATATCCACCTCTTACCAGCTGCAAGAAGCATCCACCCTCTCATAACTAGGGAACTGGTAATAAATAATGAGTAATACTAAATCTGATGTGATCGTAATAACAAAGATAATATACAATCATGCCGAGTGCGAATACATTAGGAAGTCTTGCAGATACTTTTGCAGTAATTCCAATGTTTTGTGGAGATTTTTTAAAAAGATGGATAGTTATCTAGAAGAAATATTGTTTTAGTCGTAGCACACGCGTGTTTGATATATCTTTGTGCGCATGCGTACACGCATGTTCGTACACGCAATTCGAATTCTGTCATCACGAGCTATTATAAGTTTAGAGATAGGTTTTTTTTTATTACGTGCACAGATATTTTATATTTTTATCTGACTAATAAGATCAATACGTGGCTTTATTCTGCCACGTTCGTTTAAGCGGATGTGTGACATGGAAGTTATGTTATTCGCAGCATGCTAACGTAAGTTGGTGTTCTGCAAGGTGCGGTAGAGCTTTATGTGCAGATTCTCCCAACCGTAATGTTTCCATTTAGTATACGTTTCAATTACGTCACAATTCAGAATTTCTTATTTTAGCTCTGCGAATATTTATTGATTTTCTTAAAAAATGCATAATATGACAGAAATATGGAAAGCTACAATTACACATATCCCATAACATATTCTAACAATAAATAATTTTTAATATACCAAACTTGCATAGGAAGTTCATCCTAAATTGGATTTTTTTTTTTTGAGAGGTTTTACCTGATCAAAATTAAGTCTAATCTTATATGTGAAAATCCCCTTTTGATTGCAATCTAGAAAGTCTTTTAATGGATTAAAAGGCCGTGGAAGTCAATGCTTAGCCCTTCCCCAAATCACACGAACTATCTCTAAGGATGTTGAGTTTTAGTGAGATTTCGGAAAATACGGCTTTCTAAAACAGAACCCAACTTGCGATATCTGCTTTATTTCGCAAGAAATCGCCAAAACTTATTGAAGTATTGTTTCTCACTTTTATATGAAATGTTTGCATCAAAAACTGTGTATAGCTTCGTGGGCGTACTAAAGAAGTCAAGTAGCATTTACGTCCGGGGCTATCGTGAATCTTCGATCGGGTCTACTACTAGAAAATGATAGTTGACAGAATCGAATTTAATTAGCAGAAATTTTTTTAGAAACATTCGAGGGGCTGCGATCGACATTTCTACCTGCTTCAGCGTTCAATTGAGAAAATTCGGACTACGTTCTGTCAATTATCATTCTCTAGTAGCAGGCCCAATAAAAGATTCATGATGGCTCCGGCTCATCAGACATTTTCAATTTAATGAATTAGTTAAAGCGTTCGGCTATAAGACAGTTTTTGAATTCATTGTACAACTGAGTATTTTAGCGTAAAATGGTGACGTAATGTTTCTTTTTTAGACGTCAGCAAACTTCTCAGCGATTTTGAAAGGCTGCTGCTGACGTCAGAGGGCAGTGACGTCAATCTTCTGGTCGAAGGTCAAACTTTCGCAGGGCACAGCGCCATCCTAATGGCACGGTCTTCCGTATTCAACTCTATGTTGAGTTACGATATGAAAGAAAAGAGGACCGGCACGATAGACATCAAGGACTGCGATCCAGGGATTTTCTCGGACTTCTTGCACTTCCTGTATTGCGGGAGTGTGGAGGACCTGTCTTCCGATAACGTCCTCAGCTTGTACAGGGCCGCCGACAAGTACGACGTTCAAGATTTGAAGTCGCAGTGCGTCGCATTCATGCAACGCACCCTCACAGAGGACTCCTTCTGCGACATCGTCGCACTGTCTCTGCAGCACGGCGAGAATGAACTCGTGAAGTTGGCGACGGAATTCTTCGCCAAGAACTATCCGAAGATAATCCTCAGCGTCAAGTGGCAGCAATTCATCGTTGAGAATCCCAAAGAGAGCAATGATCTCTTTATAAAAGCTCTGGTCCCAGTAAATGCATCTAAATAAGCAGAAAGTTAAAATGTTAATTACAACCCCTCATTTAAAGTAATAAAACGGCCCCAAGCATTTTTCGCCAGAGCAGCTGCAGTATACAGGTCACGCACTGTAGCCGTCTGTGAAAATTTGAGCGCTCTTCGCCTTTTTCGTTTTTATTTTGCAAAGCTGAATTGGGATCCAGATTTCCAAACAGTCCAAGCTGAAGATTTTTCTCCTTATTTCAGTTTAAAATTGGCCATTCTATGCCTTTTACTGGAATGGCTTGAACAAATGAAGCCTGAACAACTACTGATATGCAATAGTCTCTTTAAATTATTATTTATTCAGAAGCTCTCTCTAAAACAATGTTTCATTATTTAAAATTGTAACAGAAAAACAATCGCTTGTGTTAAAGAATTACAATCAGGCACTTATGGCAACCCTTTCGCATATGAATGGCTAGGGCCGATCCCAGAAGAAAATTTAAGTAATGATGAAGTAAAAAGAAGAAGTAGAAAGAAAAAGAAAGAAATTTCCGGTTGAAAAAAGTGGATTTGCCGAATCAGTTTCTATCATTAATATTACCGAATGTACTTACATTATTTATTGTTCAATTTTTAAGATAATTCTCCCGTGTTTCAACGTTGCTCACTTGTTTTCTGTACCATCTAAGTTAATTTTATAAACAATATTTTTTCTGTGTACAGTATTTTCTGTATGACCTTTCGTTAGATGCAACTGTTACTGATGTTGTTAATGGAAGAATGCCTTTTAATTTTTCAGCTTTATGCATAATATTTTGTATATACCTTGGAGTCTATGCCTTGGAAGCTATTTACGGAAATATCTAATTACGTTTTCAAGACAAGTAAAGAGTAATGTGCATTGTTTCCTGGTAGCTTCCTGGGTGTACTCTGTAAGGCACGTTTCTAGGTTCATGAGAGTTCCGAATGTTTTAAAAAGTGGACGAGAAATGCAATCGATATTTTTTTTTAGATTATTTTTTAGTAAATTAAATAAAGTATCTGAAACTGCAGCGAGTCCTCTACTGTAAAAACTTTTCAAAGTGAATTCAGCTTCTGTCGTTTGCTGACGTATATAGTCTCTTTGTTTTATTCTTATTCTGTAATATGTACCATTGTGATGTTAGAATAATTATTTGATGTGTGTCGGTAAAAATAAAATAATTTTGCGATTCCACATGTAATTTTTGTGCATATGCTATATGGCACTGTCAATCAAATTAATTATCTATGTATAATTTATTACTATTGATATTTTCCATGGAAATTATAAAACTTTCAATTACCATTCCAGCATCAAGAACATTGAAATTTTCAACTGTTACGTTTTCTGTTAATACAGCAAATGTGCAGTATGATACTTTTTTATTCAACTTACAGTTTAATAAACTGCAAATGGCAAATATCTCCTAAAATATGCCAAATTATATAGGTATATTAACTAATGATTTTAAACATAAAACGATACGTATTTTGCATTCAATGCTAATGATGTAGTAACAAAAGTATACATTAACAAAAATAGTTTTATTTATAGAATATCATTAAATACAATCATGAAAATCTCTAATGTCATATATAGTAAGTTTTGAGAATTTTAAAATATAATTAATATGGTACGTGCTATATAAAGTATAATGCCGAATTTCATATGCTTTAATTTGTTAAATGTTCAGTGGAACCTCCGGAAACTGGACACTAGAGGTTCCTTCAAAAATTGTCCAAATTGTGGAGATATATTTCAGTATTATAGGTACAGCTGTGGAAAAAAAAAGGCCCACTTGCTGTTTATTTGGCCATTATACATCGTACTGCAAAGTTATATATACCATTCGTTTGCAAATGACGTATACTTTAATTTACTAGTAATTTAATTTGCATAAGGGGCGGTCTTCATATTTAATTCTGCATCAACTTCGTTTTTTTCAATGGCAACATACTATTTTGACTTACATTAAACAACAAAAAAAAAAACCTTCAAATTACCCTAAATATAAATTTTCATAAATTTTCTACGATAATTTCCGGATATATTGCTAATGATTTTTTGCATGATTTTACGGAACTTTCTGCGAATTGAGAAACACGCTATTTGTACGTTCCGAACTTTTCGCCTTTCATTAATTTCGCTCGCGGGAATTAAAAGAAATAAGTATTATTTTCAAGGAAAATACGGTTTTCTACTCTTAAAGTTTTTGTACTAAGAATATCAGGTGTAGAATTTAGAATATGTAGTTTGTAGTTAGTCGTCCAAATGACTCGTGAGTCCATAACTTCCTTGGTTCGTAAAAATGATTTAAAGGAAAATACAAAACGACTGCTCACGATTTTGAAAATATTTCTAACTTTAAATTGTCATTGAGTATTTCTCTTGAAGGTTCTCTTAGATAGGTGAAATGTTGCCAGGAGTGAGAAGCTGTTCTCTGCTCTTCTGACTACAATCATGAATGTTACTCAGCTACGGTCGAACTTGAAGAATGGTTTCATGATTGAAAATTTATTTGTTTGAATTTCATGTAAAAAACGCAATTACTTTTTTTGCTGACCCAATATTATCACTGTGTTTGTTATTTCACATTCTTCATTTAATATTATCGTCTGCAATGTGCAATATTCTTATAAGACTTTTGGCGGTATTTTAATTTATAGTCAGATGAAAATTTAGACAGAAAAACATGATTTTTGAATGTTGAATGTTTGATAAAGTATGGGAAGTCCAAAGACCTGATGTTTCCAATATTAAAAAAAGGTCAAATTCATGCCTGGAATGTTGAGGATGTTAGTTTTTCAGAAATAGGACGTTGTATTGGAAGACATACATCTACTGCATCTAATTCTATACATGGAAAACATTTTATTTGGTGGGATATGGTAGCGGACGCAACAATAGACGCTTTATAGAATCACCATCAAACTGTAAAAACCTCTAATTTATTTGCTTCAAAATTTGATATTTTTTAATACCGCTATCTTTTACTGTTTTTGCACAAAAGAAATCTAATTTACGTTTATTTTACGCAATTTTCAAAAAATTGTCACTTAATAAATTTATATATGGTCCCTTAACTCAGGAAAATAACACATTTTATTTAATATAAATTAAACTACTGAACGTAAAAATTTGAAATTTTGCACAGCCATGTAAAATCACTTTTTGCATCTATTTCCATCAAAATTTGGCTAGGTTGCTATTCATAATTTTTTTAATATTAATTTAATAATTCATAATTCATATTAATATTTTATTAAAAATTATAATAATAGTAAATTATGTTTGGGTCGTTTAGTTCTAATGGTACGAATAAAAGTCAGCTTCTTATTATCAATATTATATGAGATATGAATTAAAGTATGAAAAAATATTTTGAACATAGGGGGAGGGGGATTTTGGGTGCTCATAACTCACTCATTTTCAGTTCAAATTTATTGAAAATTGGTATCGGGGTTAAAATGAGCTAAATTTTTGAAATATGAAGTGAAATCTAGGGGTTGCTATTGGAAAAAAAAGTTGATGCGAATTTTAATATGGAGACGGCCCCTTATGCAATTTTTATGTATAGCAAATTAAAGTGTACGTCAATCGTAAACGATTGGTATATGTAACTTTGCTGTACGACGAACGACGGCTGAATAAAGTACAAGTGGGCCTTTTTTTCCGCAGCTGTACATTCTATAGAAAATTGTCCAGCTTGGACGACTCACTGTATTAAAATTCCATTTGTAAAAGTACTTTCATAATTATCCTGAAATTATTCGGCCAAATATGCAGCAATGTTTAGTTGAATACTCGTCGAAAGAGCCGAATAGACAAATATCGAATGGTAGCCGAATATTTGTCTTGCCTAAACTCAAAATCTTTGTTCTTTGTGACAGCGTCAGGTAATTACAACTAGTAAACAATAAAGCTTTGTGCCCTGGCTGCTCCCTTAAAATTTTTAGTAGAATTGGTTAGTTTTTAATGCAATTAATAAAAAATAGAGTAAATAACTCTTTTCTTCCGGAATAAATAATTCAAACTATGCTTCAACTACATTGTTTGGTAATTTAATTTTTTTTTATAAAACACAAATATTTCTATTTTTTAAATAGCTTTAAATATCACACACGCAGTTAAAATAAAGTGTAAATAACGATATTTACTTGAAATATATGAATAACATTGAAACAGACTATTTTGGAGTAAACAGCACTGAGTTTTGACGTTGCTGTCGCAATTTTCTAAATAAATATCGGAATTTCTCAGCATTTAATTCACTTGCAGCATTCAGTGAGTATAATTTTAGAATATTTTAATATAACTTCAACGATGTTTTTTAATTTCTGAAAAAGGTTTTTTATTTTTACCTTTCGATGGTTAAAAGGTTCTTTTGGAAACATTAAACGCATTGTTTCCATCATTTCTACATTAAAATAAAAAATTGTTTATAAGCAATTAAATCTTTTTATAAAAATCAAATTTAATTATGCATCATTAAATAAAATCGATAAGAATTAAACTAAATATGGTGAAAACTCCTAAGGTGGACTCCTAAACTTTTTTTCTTTTCTCTTTTTTCATCTTTTGCGAGAGAGACATGGCACAGGGCAACCCCTTTTTGGCAAGAAAGCACCACTTTGGCACTTTTAGAATTTTATTCTGAAACCGAAACGGCGCCAACATTCTCCTCACCAAAAGGTTTCATAAAACAAAATCACTTATAAAAAGATTATGACATTCACATGAACAAATAACAAATTTAACAATACTCGTATTTTCAATACACTTGGTTAAATATTTCACATACGTCAATTTACACAGAGATAGTTACTCTGATTCAGACAAAATACACAAATGGTAAAATGTGCTGAAGTTAAGGCACTGAGGTCATCAGCATCATTGGTCAAAAGGACAGAGAGGTCTAGAATTTAAGACACCCTCAATTTGTACACTGATTGTTAGAAATCCCTCATATGTTAAATTTAAGCCACCTACAATTCTTTTAAAATAATACTTAAAAGGCCGGACGGCCGCTTCCCACAAACCCCCGAAAGAGGGTGAACGCGGAGGGATGAATTTCCACTCAATTCGCTCAGAAGACAAGTTACCGGAAAGTTGGCTATCTTACTCCAATACCATGCACAGTAATCTTTTAATTTCAGTATTTACTCGAACAAAGTTTTTTCTATTGTCAGAGTAGATTTTGTCAGACTTGCCCCTTCTGGCAAAAAATCGTTTTAAAGTCGCTATGTCTGTAACAATTTCAATTAGGACACACTTTGGTAGAAAAACATACAAAAATACATAGATTTTATATAATGTACCTTTTCTTAGATTTGGGTATTTAATCATAAATGGGCCGCAAAAATCTGCCCCAGAGCAATTAAAAGGATAATCTTGCACGACTCGATCACGTATCAGGTTTCCCATCAATTGAGATGTCACCGTGTACATGCGGTGTACGTGCACGTTAAATCCGTGGTTCCGAAAGTCCTCTCGGCGGTCGCTAGCAGTTTCCGAGGGGTGCCAATATTGAGAAGTCCCCCACCTTCTGATGAGGTTCCAAATTGTGGCGGGAAATTACGGGAAGGACGTATATGTAGCTCTAAGCGACACATTCAATGACGCAAGCTGTCCTCTCCTGGCGAACAACAACAACAATTGGTTTGGTTCTAAAACAAACAGTGCATGCATGTACGATTTTTCTACATAAGGAACGGCCACTTAGAGGACAGAATTTTTGTCTGACCTCGTTAAACAATGTCTGCGGACCAGCATGCAAATATCTTTTGTGATAAAACTCAATAATTAATTTCGTTACCTTATTCTTAGAAGGCAACAGCATAAGAAATTTTGAATTAAAATCTAAATCACACTATTTGTTAGCCAACTCGTAAAACCCCGTCTTCATCAAGGTAAGAATGAAGATTTTTTACCTTACTGTCTTTTGAGCTAGGGATGGACGCGAGACGAAAAATATGCGTCTCGCGTCTCGCAAAATAACCTAAAAGCTTTGTCTCGTCTCGCAAAAATCCCTATATCGTAATGTTAAAAATGTGTGTCTCGTCTCGCAAAAAAGCTGTAAATCGCTGTCTCGTCTCCATCCGTATTTAAGACCATACCTGACTTCTGAAGGCCTCTGATTTCTTCCTGAAATTCAACACTTTGAATATACTATATGAGAAATTCAGATCTTTGCAACTTTGGTCCACTCTTTTTCTGGCCCGCTCGACAATTTTGAATGAACATGTAAACAGAACTTAATACACGTATCAACTTGCACTTACTACAAGATTTTAGTAAATCATCAATAAAAGAATTAACTGTTATGTTAAAACAATCAAACATTTTAGAGTCATAATTTTTAAGTTCACTTTTAAAGTTATTAAAGTCCTCTTGTTGTATCGGAGGGGCAATCAACTTAGAAGGGTACTCATCACCCTGCAGGAACTTTGGACCTTCGAACCACAAGACGTTCTGAGAGAACTTGTCTGGATCAAGCCCTCTGGACACTAAGTCTGCTGTATTTTGTTCAGTGCGAACATGTCTCCACTGGTGCCTTGACGTCAAGTCTTGGATAGTTGCTACTCTATTAGCCACAAAGGTCTTGAGTTGCGACGATTCTTTCGTGATCCTAGAGAGAACAATCATGGAATCTGACCATATAAAGACGTCACAGTTATGCAAGTCTAAAGTTTTCTGAACTCTCCTCGTTAATTTCGCCAAAAGTACAGCAGCAGAATGTGCAAGCCTGGGAATTGTGATGGTCTTTACCGGTGCACATCTAGACTTGCTGGAGACCAGCCGAATCAATGTTTCTGATGCGGAATTCTTAGTTTTGACATAGACGACTGCTCCATAACACTTCGCACTTGCATCAGCAAACCCGTGCAGTTCAATGCAGACAGCCTGTGAAAGGAAGGTGGATCGCCGAATCTCTACGATTAAGGTTCTTAGAGGAGCAAGGAACCTGTCTCATTCTCGAGCTTCCCTCTCAGACAGCGAGTCTCCCCAATCTATTTTTAACAGCCATAGTTCTTGCATGAAGATTTTTGCCCTCGCTACCACGGGACCGACTAAACCGAGGAAATCGAAAATTCCCGCATCTGTGCCGCCGCACAGCCAGCTGTCGTCAAAAAAGGGTCTCTAGATCTGTGGAACGTGATGAACGTTTCGATCGTCCGCCATCTTGCTGGTAGTTAAGTCGAGCGATGGCAACGGCTGCCCTTTTTTCAGCATTGGGAAAGGGTTGCTCCTCAAAGGGTTAATAACTCGTAAAATATTGGGGCTCCCAACAGCAAATGTATCTCTCCTGGAACATTGAACGACAAATCCGCTAGTCGTATGTGCACCATACCCCCCATCTGAATATTTATGGGAGATGAAGGAATACTATCAGTTATACGTTCTAAAACTAAAAATTCAAGGTCACGAATAAACGTACCCTGTTTGTTCGCAATATAGCTGTTACACATACCTGCAATGGCAAGGTTACATTTCCTAAACAAGACACTCTTAAATTTGTTTATGGGCGGTTACCACAAGGACCACTGTCTTTATTGAAAAGTATTTGGACCGACCGCGTCCCGACCAATCACTATATATCTTTAAGATTTAGTTGAAAATATACATAGGGCTAATGAGATCGCCTCTGGAAACACCAAAAAAGCTCAAGGATAATTTGTTTCCAGGTATAATTTCCATGCGAGAGAAAAATAGTTTGCCGTTGGCGACAAAGTGTTGATATTGCTCCCATCACCAACGCACAAACTTTTAAACACTTGAATTGGACTCGCAACGGTACTTTAAATCACCAGACCACATTCGGTAAGTGTGGAATTCGAATTTGGCAATACTAGAGAGTATATGTGCAGAGGGTAAATCACGAAATGGATTGAAGAATTTGGCGTAATCCATAACGTGCCTACTGATAAAACAAAGAAAAGGTCGAAGACATTTGGGGAAAACTAGAAATCATAATTTCCCTGAAGGGAAAACCCAAGAGTTATTTGATGTACTGAAAAAATATTTGAACATTTTTAGTTTAAAGTCAGGACATGCCAACGTCGACGGGCATTATGTTAAAGTTACGGAGAACCGCACGCCAAAGAGACTCAAACCGGATTGAATAACCATCCCTTTACAAAAAGAAGTTGATCGCCAAATCGAAGAGCTAATTGAAATGCACCTCATTGAACCCAAGTGATAGCGAATGGGCACATCCTGTTGTTTGTGTCGCCAAAAAGGATGGGAGCGTTAGGCTGTGTATCGATTTTATACTGTTGAATAGTTTCCCGGTGCCTGATTTGTACTCCATGAAAATCGCCAGGTATTTAACATTTACAGTAGGATAAGCATTTATAACCGTTGTAGACTTAACAAAGGGATACTGGCAGATTCCCATGCATGAAGAATCCAAGTATTTCACCGTCTTCGTAACACATTTGGGGCATTATCAATGGAAAGTTTTACCTTTTGGGATGAAGGACTCCGGAGGAACATTCCAGAAATCAATGGATAAAGTATTATTCGTACATCGTGATTATTGCTGTTTATACATTGACGATGTAGCCATTTTCTCTAACAGTTGGAAAGAACATTTAAGGAATATAAGCCAAGTCTTTAAAACATTAAGGGAACTAGGACTTACTGTGAATCTTGGGAAATGCGAGTTCGGGAGAACTCAGGTAATATTTTTGGGTCATATTCTAGTTTCCGGTCGGCATATGCCGGATCCAGAGAAGATTGAACCTGCAAAGAGGATATCAAGACCTACTACCAAGAAAGAGCTAAGAAGCTTAATCGGACTAGAAAGTTATTATAGGAGTTATATACCACAATTTGCACAAATAATTTTGCCACTAACAAATATAACCAAGAAGCAAGTGCCGATTAATATACCTTGGGGCTCCGCTGAGGACCAAGCGTTTACTCGATTGAAAGAGGAATTGATGAAGATCTTACACACCGCAGATCTTGACAAGCCGTTTCAGTTGTACAGAGACGCATCAGCTACAGCTATTGGCGCATGTCTCGCACAAAAGGATGCCAAGGGAGAGGAAGTCCCTATTGCTTTTTTACAGCAAGAAACTAAACCCCAGCCAAACGAAAGAGTCTACGATTGAGAGAGAAGCAGATGGAATTTTATAAGCAATAAAAAAATTGATACTTGGATATTTCGCGCGGAAATCCAGATCGTGTCAAATCATACCCTTTAACACATTTCACAGTTGGAATTTCACATAGTGCCAAACTAGGAAGGTGGACATTAGCGTTGCAGCTATACAATTTGAAAATTACTTATCGAAGGGGCGTTCAACATGGAAATGCTGATTCATTATCCAGGCTTAAGTTAGATCCTTCTTAATAAAGTAGTATCAGATTCGTATATTTTTATATTGAATTGTTATTGTATATTGAATTGTTACTATGTATTATAAGGATAAATCAGAGATTTAATTCCAAAATGGAAAGGATAATGTATATAACTCCGGTTATTTTTTCACCTATATTTAAAAATTTTTAATAATATAATGATCTGGATTATCTGTTCAATGTCCGTAAAAGAATGTAAACAAAAGATTTTGTTTTAGCAGCATCGTCACTCCTGCGACGGATGTGCTTTCCCACATGGGAGTAGTAAAGTTCCGTCGACATTATGAACGAAGTATGAAATTCATGAACGAACCCACGAAACACCATGGTGGTGAACTAACGAACCCACGAAACCCCATGGTGGTGAACTGACGAACCCACGAAACCCTATGGTAGTAAACTGTGGGAAAATATGCGCGAACTGATGAAGAAAACGTGTACTGGAGAAAGAGAAATATTGGGATCACGTTATAACTGTGAGGTGTACGAGAATTCTATAAATTTAAGTTGGTTTATATATCTATAAAAATTATGGGACTGTTCTTGTTTTGACTCCTCATAAAGCTGGCATTGAATATGTATGTTTTATGTTAGAGTAATAAAGGTTTTTAATTGTCCCATAAATTGTATTTTTAAAGGAAGCAAAAAAGAAAAACCGTACTAAAAACAACAAGCAGTTCTTATTCAAAGCAAAAATGTGCTAAGAGTTGAAGTTTAATCAGAAATTCCTGGAAAAAGCATGTTTTTTTTAAGAAAGAAAAGCTCCACATAAGAAAATATAATTTCAAGATCAAATTTTATAGGCTTACTTCCCAATAAAACACCCAAATTTTGTGTCAATACTTTAAAATAGGCTTTATTTCTAGACAAACATTATTTAGTAAAACTTGCTTGTGTATGGTACATTTTGAACGAAATGTCTACAAAATACTCAAATAGCCCTTTTTCTAAATCGGTCCATCTACAAGGCGGCAAAAATTTAACGTCTTCCTATAAACAGCATTCTGCCGCTGAAAGTTGCAATCAGATTAACACCAAGTTTGGCTTATGGGCTGTCCACGAGATGTGCTCCGGAAAGTTAAAAAAAAAAAAAAAAGAGTTCAGTTTGAAAAATGTCCACCAGGTGGTGCTTTGCATGGAGATTTCAGTTCAAAAGCTGCCCAAATTAGTTACTAAATGTTCAAAAACTTTCGAATAAATGTTGACGTTGTTTGTACCTTTCGAATCAGCTTTTCCCTTTGCCAAATTTGATGATTTTTTCATGCAAAGTGCCACCTAGTGGACGTTTTTTGGACTAATTTTATTTTTCGAAATTTCTTGTTCTTGCGCATCTCATGTATGTACTAAATTTGATTACAACCCTTTCATCCGTTTTAGCTGTAGAACGCAATTTATAATGGAAGTTTAATTATAATCACCCCGTAATTAATTATGTAACCAACCAGGAAAAATATTTCTTTAACGAAAATATTTAAATATTTTCTCTTCCTGTTCTCTTTGTTACAGTACAATTATAGGTATTTTTATTTTTCGTTAAAATCTGCAACGTCCGGTACATCACATTATTTCCGGTTCATATCAGTTTTGTTTACTTACTCTTTTGCATTTATTTAAATTTCACAATCATTATTTAATTACACTTTTAAAATTCCACATAGGCATTCATTTTTTTGGCTAAAAAAATCGCGCGTCTTAAATGTAAAAAACCGTATTCAACAGACACCTTTTTGCAGTAAACATAAACTTCCTATATGCACCTGCTGACGCATGCGTTTCCTATGCCAAAGGGTACAAATAAGTGTCTGACAGACCATTTCTTTAACGATGGGGAGTGTTTTTCTGTTACAATTTTAAATGATAAAACCTGCTTTAAGCTAATGAATAATAAAAAAAATGCATATTGTGGTTGTTCATTCTTCACTTGTTCCAAGCATTCTAATTTCAGAAGGAAAATAGATTCATTCAATTTTCCTACTGAAACCGAAAGAAAAATATTGGCACTGCTTGGAAACCTGGGCTTCAAAACTTTGCAACGTGGAGCAAAAAAAGGCAAAGAAAGCTCTAAATCAAATTTATTAGATTTTAAGGAAAAAACGGTTGGGTCTGCCTTTCTTAGATGCTTTTTCTGGCACCACAGTTCTTGCAGGCAACAGAGCTTTTATAAACAGCTCATTGCACTGTATTGGATTTTCAATGATAAATTGTTGCCACCTGACGGTGAGAATTATCCTCGGATAGTTTTTGGCGAAGAACTCAGTTGCCAGCTTGAGGAGTTCCCTCTCGCCGTGCTGCAGAGACAGTGCGACAGTGTCGCAGAAGGTGTCCTCTGTCAGACTACGCTGCATGAATGCGACGCACTGCCACTTTAAATCTCGCACATCATACTTGTCGGCGGCCCTGTACAAGTTGAAGACGTTCTCGGAGGACAGGTCCTCCACACTCCCGCAATACAGGAAGTGCAAGAAGTCCGAGAAAGTCCCTGGATCGCAGTCCTCGATGTCTACGCTACCGGTCCTCTCTTCTTTCATGTCCCAAATCAGCATGGAGTTGAAGACGGAAGATCGTGCCCTCAGGATGGCGCTATGAGCCGCGAAATTCTGGCCTTTCACCAGAAGGTTGACGTCGCTGCCCTCTGACGTCAGCAGTAGCCTTTTAAAGTCGCCGAGAAGTTTTATGACGCCTAAAAGAAAGAGAAATTTTTAAGATTTCAGAGTTAAAACACTCATTTTGGACTAAGTTAAAAAAATGTTCTATGGCCAAACGCTTTACCTTTTCATTATATGCATAAAAATCTAATGAAAAGGTAACACTTTTTTTTATTAGATACATAAATTAGATTTTTATGTATCTAACCTTTTCATTAGATACATAAAAATCTGGTGTGGACACCAACATAATTTTCTGTACGTTCAATAGAATACACATGTTTTTAAAGCATTGCAGTTACTTATTTCATTCGAAAGAGCTATACCAGCGTTTCTCAACCTGTGTGGCGCGCCCCCCCAAGAAGGGAGCAGAACGTCTGCAGGGGGGAGGGGGACGAAAAGAACCAAAGAACAAGTAGTGATGCATGTTTTTAAAAAAAATCATCTTATTTATTCTCATTTTTACTCAAAAATATATTCATTTTCGCTTAATATGTTCATTCAAACTTTACTGATAACATTATTTTGTAGAAAATTCGACTCAATGTTCATTGTTAATGATTAAAAAACTGAAGGTATGCTGAAAAATGTGAGGGGGGGGCGCCACCGTGAGTTAGCCTTTGTTGGGGGGCGCGACGTTAATAGGTTGAGAACCGCTGAGCTATACGATATTTTATGACATTAGGTTTGGCAATTTCTCATCAAATATAGAAGTCATCACAAAGTTGACTGCAAGTTAAGAAACTTAATTTTCATATAAATTTAGTAATGTCCCAGACAGCACAGCAAACTTTCAGCAAGCTTGATTTATCAAGTCAATAAACTTGAATTAAGCTTGAAAATTTCAAGCGTGTAAGCTTAATGCAAGCTTGAATCAAGTGTTCTAGTTTACACTTGCCCAGCTTGCATTAAGCATGACATAGCAAGCTTAATTTCAAGCTTAAAAAAATTTCCTAAATACGCGGGGCTCCCGTCAGCGAACTCGCCCCACATATTTTACTTTTCCACGCATTTTCCCCCTCTACGCTGAAATTTCAAGTTATTTTAATATGTTACCATCAAGCGTTGACAGTTCAAATGACTTCTCCAAGCTTGCTGCAAGCTTAAAATGAATTGAACTGTCAAGCTTGTATTAATACGTCAAATTCAAAGAAATGTCAAGCTTGATTTAAGCTTATGTGCTGTCTGGGGTGTTGACAACAGTCGTCAAGCTTGGTGGTATTTGGCTTGATTTTTGGGATGATTATACGATCTCTGTCAATATACTTTAATGCAAATTATTGTAAGCGTTTTCTATAAAACTGTCAATAAACTACGCAGTAGATGCCCTACAAGCAACAATTCCCAGTTTTTGCTCGGGCAACCATTGGCATTCACCGTAACTCATCGCTCACCGAAATTTGGTACTCGGTCCAGACACGGAATTCCATCTAGAAAGTATGATTGGGATGTGCACGGCAGACACTGATCGGTCCGGTACCCATAAAACGATGCTTGGGACGATATCTGACCTTATCGGGCCATATGCATAAATTTGATCAAAATACACTGAACTGAAAAGAAATATTGGCCACATAACGGCCGAGCGGAATTCATCCGATGAAAATTGGCGCATGCTCTCTGCTGATGCATCAATTGAGCGATGGCAATATGTGAGTATCTATTGGCAGGCGCCATGTTTGTTTTCATAAGAGTAGGAGACGAAAAAAAAAAAGAAGTTTTTTTGGTGGTGATTAACCTATATTGGTGCGTATAACTATCATTCGTACCAAATTTTTGACATATTTCAATATAGTGTTATCTAATATAAGTTAGTCTAATGTATTCACACACAAAAATGGGACTCTGGAATAAACTCTTGGATCGACCACTACCCTAATCTTCATGTATCTCGCGTACTCAGCTGCTATAACTAAACGTGCCCATCTCATTTAGCGCCAGTTGTATTTTTCCTCAAATAGTACTATTGTGCAATTGTTAGAGTACGTAAAAAAAGATCCTTAATTACTGTTGCAAAGGAAGTGCAAAAAGATTGTTGAGGGATCATTAATATTTTCGAACAGTGGATTTAAATTTTACAAACGACTGAAGATGAATGAACAGTGATACGACATACTTACTCTTAATCGTTCCGCCTACATCGGGTTCCAGCTGGTCATCTTCTACAACAATCTCACTTACCCACATCTCCCAGGTGACAGCAAGGGCAGAAACACACGATTCGATCATTTTTTGTGAGTTTTCAAAAATAAGCACGTCATGTTCTGTGTTATTTTTTTTTATGACCGCGCTGTATTCAGCTTTCTTCAGTGTCTTGCTCTTTTTAATAAAATGGGCCTTAACAATACACCAGGTTTTAAGCTCTTGACTGCGATTTTTCTTCACATTAGTATTCAGCCGGACAATTGCGACTTTCGCAGTCTCGCCCTCTTCACATAGGTGGATTCTCAAACACCAGGTGGCTTCTGCGACAGAGAAGTGAGGACTCTGCATTCTGGCGTGTTTGAAGGTAGAGGGAATGCTGGGAATAAACCAACAAAGATTTCTGCCCTCGTAATCCTTAATCACGCCAACGGTCGGATTGTCGTCGCAGTCTCCGATTGAGAACCACTGATTGTCCACTGTGTAAAATAGAAACAAATTTAAAGGAGTATTTAAAAATATAATAATCATCAAATGACCTTGAATTCAAGTTCTAGGACATATACTGTAATGATATGGAAATTTATTGAATTAATTTCATATAGAATAAAAAGACAGTTTTCTCTGATCAACGTCATCAGTTCTGCCAGCCTGCAAATTAATGCTACACGTAATGCGCTGCATATTGTTGCGGAATTACTCTGCTACTCCTGGGGTTCGTCGTTCTAAAGTCCTGTTGGTGTAAAAAGTTCAAGTAAAAAGTCACTTGTCAGGATGGAACACAAACTTTTTTGCTTCTAGAACTTCATAGAACAATCAGCTGTACACAATTCACAAGCACAATCTAGCAGTAACGTGCTTTTAACAATCCGCTTGGATCAAAAGCTCTCACAAATGCTGTATTTCTCACAAAATAAGTCACTTTCACAGGCAAAAATTCCGTGGAAATATTCATGGGATATAGTACACAATCCCTTAAGACACAGCAATGAAGAATTTACACACAGCACTTTAAAAACAGTTTCACAAAGCAAGCTAAAACACAGCTTCTATAGCACTATCAATTCACACAAAATAAGCGTACTGAGAGCTCTTCACACATTGAGCGTTCAACTCGCACTGAACCGTCGGGGCAGCGCGCCGGTTTATAAAGAGGAGGCAGGAACTGCGGGAAGCTTCCAGAGGAGTATATTTCTTGAAGATTCTACATAAAGCGAGAATATTGATTACGTCATAGAAGAGGAATGTTAGGTTATTATGCGTTTTTAATGCAGGAAAAACAACTTCCAGGCCCCATTGGTAAAAACGCGCCAAATGACCAAAAAGTCGCCAAGCTTGGCGACTTTTTGGTCATTTGGCGCCAAAGCGCCAAAAATAAGTTCTCAAAAGTGAAGGGATCAAACCTCTAGGACCAATATTTCTCGAGTTTTCTAGAACCTCCATTGAAAAACAATGGCAAACCGAAACCTCCATATCTCCGGTTCTAATTGGCCGATTTTTATGCAACAAAAAGCAAAATTTATCTATTTGAAGCGTAGAATACGAATTTTAAACCATTTTAAGCCCCAGAGCAGCGGGTTGCCCCGAAAATTCGTAACAATATTAACAATAATACAAGGTTAGAAAAATGAATGACCCAAATTTAAATGTTTATATTTTCGAAAAAATTACACATATTAGAATAAGTAATACACGAAATTAAAGAAAAGTACACAAAGTTATTTTTCAGCTACAAATATTCAATATGTGATTCTTTTCTTAAACGATAAACGAATTTACTTATAAACTGATTACTGTAATCTGCAGTTCGATGACCATATTTTGTAGTAACACACTGTCAGTAGTTTCTAATGCTGCACAAATGCGTTGTTTAAGTTCTAGCAGTGTTTTTGCGTCGGTGATGGTACTGAACAGATTTGTGGAGCATTAGGAGCTACAGTGTGATTTTACAGAGTATATTTATAACTGTGCACCTTTATTAGTTATGTCAGAAAGGAAAGTTTGCTTACTCTCACTAGCTGATCTAACCGGCTGTGGAATTTCATCAGCAATAGCATCACCTTTCATCAGAAACTGGCATTTTACACGAAAACAGTCATGTGGTGGAACAAATTCTTTAAGCGAAATAGCAGTGTAATATTCTTCTAATGTTCTAGTATACACGCATCTGTTAGGCTCAAAAGAGAAATCGTCTCCCAACTGATGGTCATCTTCTTCAACAGAGAAATCATCAAGTTTTGTTGCTGGAATTATTTTCAGATCTAATTTGAAGAACCCTTCGTGCTTTACAACTAGGGATTCACGCCTGACCAATTGGAGGTCAATGCAATTCTCGGTTTCGTATAGTCTTTGCCCACGTGGGTACATCTGCAAGCACCAGGTAGCATTCGCAAAAGTAAACACAGGACTGTCCACTCCAAAGTCCACAGAAGAAGGCATGGACAGGACGTTGGGGATGTGCCAATAAATTTCTTTATCCATGGATACATCTTCAAACTCACCCACAGTGGGGCATTCTGCATCCTCATCAGTAAAAAATGCCATGATACCTGAAATAGAACATCAAAACATTTTTAAACTACTGGCTTATCCTTTGCCTAGCTTCAACATATTCTCATTTGCGCGCCAAAAAAAATTAATAAGGAATAAAAATGAGCTAGCATGCAACAAAGTTCATTTAATTTCACCAGAAAAAAAAATGAAACATGATGGGCAAATACACAATTTCAACTGTCGTATTTACTAGTCGAATGTCTCTGCTAATAATTTGTATCAGCCAAAATGTGCATTTATACCCTAGTAACGGAAAACTATTGTGGAATTTCTAGTTTATTTGTTGTAGCAACCCTCATAATACAGAATCTGAAAAATAAACAGTTTTTAGGGAGGGAATGCATAACATTGTTATCTATATAAATAAAGCAAAGTGTAAACTGTCCGTTAGTTTGTCTGTCTGTCTGCACCTCGCGTAGCTACGAAACGGGTGATCGTAGACCTACCAAATTTTGTACGGAAATTCTCCAAGACGGGTCTTGACACACCTCGAAGCGATTTTTTCGAAATTCGAATTAGAAAATGTTTTATTTTATGTTTTGTCCGATTTTTAGCGATTTTTCTTGCGTAATACGTAATAACGCCGGTAATTGCACTCGCAAGAAAACGATAGTTACATCATCGTATAGAGTGGAAAATTTTCTTTTAAAAACTGTTTGTTCGGACTGTGTAACATAATCTGCAGATTTTTGGGAATTTTTCAAATAAAATTAAATTTGACGCTGACTTTCGTAAAATATTTTTAAAACTGCTGCATCTTGAATTCTAGCAGTCATACCTTTTTTATATTACGGCAAAAGACGGAGCACACAATTCGCCCACTTTTAAAAGAAGAACGGAGGAAAAATATAAATTAAGGGAATTTTTACGAATTTTTAAATAAAGAAGGATTTTCATTTCAGTAGCAGCTGCTTACAAATTTCGGTGTTTGATATCTAGCGGTTTGGTTGTCCTGGATACAGTAACAATGATTAAAATTGCCAGTTGAAAAAAATAAATAAAAACGGGTCCCGCGCCATATCTCGAAGCGATTTTTTGCGAAATTCGAATTAAAACATCTGTTGTTTATTGCCTTAATGCGCCAAATACTACCTACTGTTATTGTACAACTAAAAGCCCGTTGTGAAGCAATTACAACGAGCGCTCTTCTGAAAACGTGAAAAAAGTTTCTCATTCCAAAGATTTCGTTTTGTGTACATAGTTATTCTTATTTCCAAGCAGACGATTTCTTTGCTTGGCTGGATTTCCTTTTATAAATACTGGATTTATTTGTGAGAAGAAAAATTAAACTGCATAATCTAGAAAATTTTTTTAAAGCCTTTATAAATAGCGCAGTCTTATCTCTCATCTCTTTTCTTTTTGTAAAGGGTTGCAAGAGAGGGTGACGTTTTTTAAAATTAAAAAAAATGTCCTTTTCATGTAGTGTCTGAGGTATTTAACGCGAAAACGTGAACCTAAAAGACAGCATGTGTGAGGAAATAAGACATTTTGAAAGTGAGAAGTTCACTGTAAACGGTCCATTTTCACTTTTTTGATACCGAATGACGCTGACATAGTTCTTTTTTTTGTGTCATTATATTGAAATGATCTCAGATTATTACATATATGACGCAAATTTTAAGTCAAGAGTGAAATAATTTTGCTTTTTCTAGATTCCACATCACTGGAATTAATTCGAATGACACATGTGACGAATTTTCATTTCCTACCGTGCGAAGAACGGGCACGCAGCTAGTATAATATATTCGGGAAGGCATTACAACTATATTTGCGGGTATACGACTATGGATCAAATGCAAGGTAACTAAACCTGTCGTCCACGACCGAACTGCATGTCTAGTTACAAGTTTTCACGATTTCAATTATCTGCTTCGAAACGAATTACGATAGCAACCAGATAGTATTTCAAATGACGAGATCATATTCTCGTTTCATCTATATAAATAAAGCAATGTGTAAACTGTCCGTTAGTTAGTTAGTTTGTCTGCACCTCACGTAGCTCCGAACCGGGTGATCGTAGACCTACCAAATATTGTATGGAAATTCTCCAGGACGGGTCCCGACATACCTCGAAGCGATTTTTTCGAAATTAAAATTATTTTAGGAGATATCGATAAAAAACGTGTCGCAAAACGATCATTTCTGTTCTCGCCATTTCGCAATTGTAACCCCGCAGTGGAAAGAGCGAGGTTTGAGCATATCTAGGTTGCCATTTTTGGCAAGTTTATTAAATGATTCAGACTCTTGAAGTAAAAAGTAAAAGTATAACGATTTTTTTTTTAGATTAAACTATTTGTAAGGTTATTTTTTAATTAAAGTATCGCGTGCATGTGAAATCGGAGCAGAAATAAAATGTTTTATACTCAAAAGAAAAACAGGATTTGGAAATTTTCCGAGACTAAAATGTGCAACTTTTTAATTTGGCGAAAAATAAAAAATTAAATAAATGGCTGATATGCGATTTTGAGAAGATGATTCTAGCGCTTGGAGCAATTTAATGAGAGCGTATTTTTAAAAACAAGGTTTTGTTGAAATACGGCGTGAAATTCTAATATTCGGTGCAGAAATAATGCAGTTATTAAGGCGATATAAGACGGTCTAAATTCAGACCCCTTTTTGACGACAGCTGGCTGTGCGGCGGCACAGCCAGCTGCGTCAAAAAAGGTCTCTAGATCTGTGGAACGCGATGAACGTTTCGATCGTCCGTCATCTTGCTGGTAGTTAAGGCGAGCAATGGCAACGGCTGCTCTTTTTTCAGCATTGGGCAATATATCCAGCTGTTCTCGCATTCTTCCATTTTTCAGTCGATGTCAGTGCTGTTAAAAATAATCGTGGCAATTTTTTTACGGGAAATGACGTGCTAAAAAGTAAAGGATTCTCTTGGAGCTATGTCATCCGCCGCAACTATTTTTATAGAAATCCAATCTATTCTTCGTAACTGGCAACAGTCTAAACGATAGAGATTGGTGTTCCCAGAGCGGGAACACTGCGCGTTAAAGGGTTAAATGACGCCTTGGGCACAAAAGCTATAATCTCCTAAAATTTCATGTCTGTATCTCCGTCAGTCAGTCATTCACTCAGGACTTCTTCCTTATATACATGGTGTTTCGCTACCAGACTGACAAACTTGTAGGGTGTGTAAAAGTGTACAAAGACGGTTCAGAATCGCATAACAATGCGGGGCCGAAAACGTCGTCTTCATGTACCTGTTAATAATCACTTTGGAAGAAGTGTTGGAAGTGTGCGTCTCATTTCTTAACCAATTCTCATAAACAATGGGCTTTCCTCAGACAATTTCATAAATGCAATGAAAGAAACAATTCTGAAATAACAATTTTTATCAAGGTCAATCGGTGAAAGAGGGATTAGTTTTGAAAAAAGCATGGTCGGAAAGTTTACCGTCACTTCAACACTTCTTCTAAAGTGATTATTAACCCATTTGTCCTTGGATATTTTTGCGACTTTCTTCGATTTTTACTGATAACAGAAATAATAGATAAATTTCTGATGTCAACTTCTTGAACAAGGGAGGATTTCTTTTAAAATCATCATGCATAAAAATCGAAATATCAACATCCTACTTGGTCATGTTAAAATATTTTGTAGAGAGAGGCTCGATGCTCATGAATAAAGGCTAGGAAAAATAAATAACGTTTTCGACTAATAGCGAAAATGCCGTCCCAAAAAAGGGACGCAAGGCATAAATGGGTTAACCGGTACATGAAGACGACGTTTCTGATTCCGCATTTCTATGTGATTCTGAACCGTCTCTGTGCCCCCTACACCCCCTGCAAGTTTGTCAGTCTGGCAGTGAATCACCCTGTATAAGATTAACCCTTTAACGCGCAGTGATCCCGCTCTGGGAACACCAAACTCGGACGTTTTGACTGTTGCCAGTCACGAAGACTAGATTTGATTTCTATAAAAATAGATGCGGCTGACACAGCCCCACGAGAATCCTTTACATTTTAGCACGTCATTTCCCGTAAAAATATGGTCACGATTATTTTTAACAGCACTGACAACTGCTGAAAAATGGAAGAATGCGAGAACAGCTGGATAGATTGCCCAATGCTGAAAAAAGTACAGCCGTTGCCATCGCTCGACTTAACTACCAGCAAGATGGCGGACGATTGAAACGTTCATCGCGTGCCACAGATCTAGAGACCCTTTTTTTGACGACAGCTGGCTGTGCTGGTAGTTAAGTCGAGCGACGGCAATGGCTGCCCTTTTTTCAGCGTTGGGAAAGGGGTTGCGCCTCGAAGGGTTAAAGTGTATAGTAAAGCTTGTAAATAGACTCTAAAAATTTTGAAGTGTATGACATAATTATTTAATCCGTGTTTATGTCCCAAAATCATGTGGGTTTTTCTAACTACACTTATAAGCCGTTCTGAAGCCAAGTCAATAGCGTGCCAATATGACTTTTTCACTAAATGGTCCACTGTGCCAGCTGGATCCACGAAGAAAGTTTGAAGCCCAATGAAGTGACACGTGTATGCTTCCGACAATGAAGGAAGCGTTTTTGGCCAATTTATGCTTTTCGTTATACCGTAATTGTAACCCCTGTAGTGAAAAAGTGTGAAATAAGCATCGTGGTTGCAATGTGTGGCGATTTTGTCGAAAAAATTACTTTAATTCTTAAAGTAAACATAAAAGAACATTAATGATTTTTTTTTAGTTGAGTTTATATTTGTAAGGTTATTTTTTCAACTATAATATCGTGTGCATGAGAAATCAGAGCAGGAATGAGAGGTTTTATAAGCAAAATAATAAAGATTGAAGATTTCCGAGCCTAATATGTAAAAATTTTTGGTACTTGTGTATTATACCGTCGACTCGACATGTCAAGCTAAGAGATTATTCGCCAAGGGTTTGCATTCTGCAGCTCCGTTGCTACTGCGCCCGCGATAATGCGCATCAAAATACCGTATATTCTGCTATGGATAAAATGAATCGTGTTTCTTATAAAATTTATAAATTTTTATGTGTGCGGTTGATTTTTAAAATTTATTTTTGACTTAACGAAATTTAAGCATTTAACAAAGCATTGTAATAGGAATAATATGAAAAGTGTGTGTTATTAACTGCGGTTTGCATTAAGTGGAACTGTTAGTTGTAGGCCGCCAAGGCGCCATTTGATGAACTGCGCTTGTGTTGCACTTATTTTTAAATATTTGTGTGCGTATTTTTAAAAAAATGTTTTGTATATCTTGACGGAATTTAAGAATGTATGAACCCCTTTTATATATTTATTGGGTACTTACGTATTATCCCGCCGGTCATTCCCGCCAAATTATTTTTTCGACAAAAGTGCTGCCAAACCGTTGCCAATCGTATTCGGAACCGGTTCGTTCAATACTTTTAACGAATCTTAGTATTCAGAACTGGTTCATTCAATTATTTTTAATGAATCTTATTCGGAACCGGTTCGTTTAATTTACTCACCACATCACGTATAACAGCACGTTCTTTATTTCGTTGTTCTATTCATTTTTTTTTTACTGTTATTGCGAGAAAAGTTTTTAGAGTATTTGGTTTGCTGTTATGAAAAAAGTTTTGATCAGTGTTTGTTTTGTAATTATGTTACAAATATGGGATTTACTCAGAAATGATGAGGATGCAGTCGAATATTTTCAGGAGTATAGTATAATTTCCTCAGAAAAAAAAAGTGTGTGCGTGTAATCTTTACGCGTGATTGAAGTAAAACTTCTTTGACATTGTATTCAGTTACAGCCAGATTCATTTTCTTTATGGTGTTCATCCCCGTGTTTTTAAACCGTTGTTCCGTCTGGAGGCTGGGTTAGAATCCAGGGAGTGTCCATGTATTATCCTTTAACTGTGTTCTTAAATCGTTTGCAGCCGGAGTTTGTTTCTTTGTGGTGTTCCATACCTGTGTTCTTAAACCGTTGTTCCGTCAGGAAATTGGGTTAGAATCCAGGAAGTGTCCATGTTCAGTATTATTCTTTAACTGTTTTCTTATGCCATTGTTCGGTCTGGAGGTTGGTTTTGAATGGGGGAATGTCCATAGTCTAGTATTATACTTTAACTGTGTTCTTTAACTGATGTTTTCCTCTGTTTGTTGGATTCTAATGCAGGTAGTGTACTTTTTTTGTGTGTTTTTCTATCACAGTGTTCTTAAGCGTTGATTTCGTCTGTTGATAGGTTTCAAGTTATTATTCTGCATCCGTGTTTTTAAACTGCAGGTTCTGTTTATTATTTAGGATTGATTGCAGCCAGGGTCCGTTTCTTTGTGGTGTTCCATCCCCGTGTTAAACCGCCTCCGTATTGAGGTTGGGTTAGAATCCACGGAGTGTCTGTCCATTTGTTATTCTTTTATTCTGTTCTTAAACCATTTGCAACCAGTGTTTGTTTCTTTGTGGTGTTACATACCCGTGTTCTTAAACCGTTGTTCCGTCTGGATGTCGGGGTAGCATAAAGGAGACCATACGTCTTCGAAATTCGAGGACAGTCCCTAAATATAGATTTTTTTTACTTTGTCCCTAAAAATACCTTGACTTCTTGGGGTCCCAAATTTTTTAGATTTGTACTTTTTCCCCTGAAAGTTTCCGTTTAGTTTATTTCTTTCAGAAAAAAATTGATGAAATAAGAAAAATAAAACAACTAAAAGCGCCTTCTACTCAGAGAAACAATGAAATTCGATCTCTGAAAACGTTTGTTGTCATTGTATGAGTAGCGTGTACAGACATTGCATAAAGTATTCGACTATGAGTCAAATTTCCCATTTCAGTTTTGTTAATGATTAATCACTTTTCAGGAACAACCATGCTTTAAATATGAAATTGAAATACGAAATTTTTCTTGCACTCGAATACTTTTTTTAGAGGATGTAAAAGGTTTCATGAAAAATAATCACAAAACGAGCCAATGTAAAAAGCAATGTCTTCTGAAGAATACAAATACTATGCCAAGTATTGAATTATGAATAAATTGCAATATTTCAACATGGTTTTCCTTTCGTATTTCTGGTTTAAATAAATATTTATAAATACTTCCATTAATTTATTAGAAATAAGAATACACAATTGATATAAAGAGCTATTAGCATGGTAATATGTTGTGTCCTCGAATAAGTCCAAAAACATATTTTCTAGTGTCCCCAAGTTTTCTTTCGATTCCAGGACAATGCTTGATTTGTCCCCAAAATACTGTTTAGAAATATGGTCACCTTAGGTTAGCATCCAGGAAGTGTCCGTGTTGATTTATTATTCTTTCACTGTTTTCTTAAAACATTTTCCCGTAGGATTTGAATCGAGAGAATGTCTATGTTGTGGTATGTTTCTTTAACTGTGTTCGTAAACTGGTGTTTTCTTCTGTTGGTTGGTATCGAATGCACATAGGATCTATTATTGCGTTTTACTATGGCAGTGTTATTAAATCTTTGTTTTCCTCTGCTGGTTTTGTTAGAAGTATTATTCTGTTTCCGTACTTTTGAAATGAAGTTTTCGTCTGCTAGTTTGGCTTGATTGCAGGTTCCATTCTTCATGTTTTTCTATCACCGTGTTCTTAAACCGTAGTTTTCGCCTGCTGGTTGGGTTCGATCGCAGGCAGCTTCCGCTTTTCCAAAGCCACGTGAGCGTTACTTCCGTCAGAAAAAATATCTGAGTTACTCTCTAGTTGCGACTAAAGAAGTTTTACTTCAAAAATGTCATAATAACCTCCTATGAAGATATCTCTTAAAAAAGATTTTGTATGGCGATGTTATGTTAAAGTGTGTGACAAGAAAACCTCCTTCAGAATAGATACTTGGCTGGAAGATAGCAAAATTTCTATTTTAACAGCCTTACGTTTTATTTATTGCTGGACTCAAGAACTAGCATCTACTAACTGGGGTAAAAGCCAATTGAATATCTGCGATAAAACTGTCATTGACTGGAATAATTACTTGAGAGAAGTTTGCACCCAGCATCTTCTGGCAAGGGAAAATAAAAAAATTGGCGGCCCCAATAAAATAGTTGAAATCGATGAAAGCCTGTTTACTAAAAGAAAGAATGCTTGTGGACGAATTTTCCCGAACAGTGGCTCTTTAGGGGTATTTGTATAGAGACAAACGAATGTTTCATCATAAAAGTAACAAATAGAAAAGCTGTGACTCTTTTAGAAGGAATAAAGAATAATATTCATGAAGGTTCACTTATATATTCAGACTCTTGGAAAGGGTACCAAACAACAGAAATAGAAGCTGCTAATTTCCATCATTTAAAAGTTAATCATAGATATAATTTGGCGATCCTATTACTGGAGTGCATACTCAGGATATGGAACGTCTATGGGGATCTGCAAAATGGCGTAACAAAAAACATAGGGGAACAGCACGACAGCACCTTGATTCCTATCTGTAAAAGTTTATGTGGTGACGCTTGCATCAAAACGAAGATAAATTTGTTGCTATTCCTAAATGCATTCATGAATTTTGGAAAAAAGTTAATTTACGTAATAAAGCTAATTAAAGTGCAACATTCTTTCATTCTTTAAAATAAACACTCCTTTAATTCTTTACGGACTATCCCGTCAGTCCCACAAGAAGTGCGATTTTTTGTGAAGATAAATGCCAGACACATGAAATTATTGTGGTTTTAGAATACGATTGGCAGCAGTTTGGCAGCGCATTTAACGAAAAGGTAGTTTGGTGGAAGCGATGAAGCGTCACAAGATTGTTACCAAGATGACATTTATATTGCCGAACGTGCCGTGTTCTGCAAAGAAACCTTTTCATCTGAACCATTGTAAATGGTTTGAGTAGCTCAGAATCGAATCATTCTTAAAGAACCGGATTAATTTTACCCGGATCAATAACTTGATGTATTAAAACACTTTTTTTGGCAAAAAATGGCTCGTGTTGGCGGACCGGAGGGATAATACGTAAGTACCATTTATTCTTTTAAATCTATGTAAACGCGCAAATGAAAAAACAGTATATATTGGTTTTAGTTTTTATGGCAACTCGGGTGGTATGTAAATATTTGACCAGAAGTATTTTAAGGTAACCCGACCTTAGGGACACCAACTAGGTGAAAAAAATTTTTGGCGAAAATGTCGACGGTATAATACACAAGTGCCAATCTTTTTGTTTGGCGAAAAATAAAATGGCTGATAAGTCGATTTTGAGAAAGTGAGTTCTAGCAGTTGCACAGTTTTAGGCTTGGCGCAATTTACTGGAAGCTTCGGGAAATTGCATTTTTGGGTTGATTCCTACTTTAGGACCCCACTCCGCCAAGCGGACGATAAATGCCTAAATGTTGTAACCTTGGCGACTTTATACGAATATATGGCAATCTTTGTGAAAGCCGCCATTTTAATCTCGAGTGCCATGATTTAACTAAGATATGATTGCAGCAAAAATAAATTGAAGGTTTTAGATTTTAAAAAGTTTGTTTTTAGATTTCAAACGGTTCTTTTGCTCTTGAGAGTAACGATTTTTTACTAAAATATGAATGCGGCTAAAAAAAAATCTAGCGTTCAGATTTAAAAAAAAATCGTCTTAGAAAATCTGTTCTAAAATCCAAACATATCAAAAAGAAATAGACCAAATAAACAAATAGCGAAATAACTGGAAAATAGTTTAGCCTTTTCCCGTAGTATCTATGGGAACGTTTCAGCTCCTGGAGACACTGGAGATGGGGAAACGCGCCACTATGGCGTTTTTTGAAATCGCGCCAAGCGGGGTCCTAAAGTAGGAATCAACCCATTTTTGTAATTATAAGATAACACTGGTTGCATGTCCCCGTTCTCTAGCGGGATACCCCGCTAGTACAATCCTTAAATTTACATATTTCAGCAAAACGATTATACGTTTTAACGTCCAGGTAACACCATAACCTTCTCCTCCTTTAAGGGAAGTCTGTTTACGTCACTGTCAGTAGCTTTTGTAATTACACTTCCGAAGCTTCTGTATAAAATATTTACAGATTATATAGTAAACATATCCTTCGCAGAATTCTTTGATTGGTCTTTGCTTTGAGATAATTAATTCCGAAGTCAGGATGTCATTTGCTGCATATCCCGTGTAAAATTTTATAATTTTTTTAATGCTCAAAACTATTGCAGAATCCAATCCAAGATTTTTGATATTATATTGTAACCAGAAATGCACAAACATGCCGAATGTAAAAGCAATTGCTCGTTTGGAAATGGGCAAGAAATAGATCACAATAAGTGAAGATGAGCGATAGGAAAATGAAACTAAATAATTCTTTTTAAAAAACTGAAAAATACTGACCTGTTGAAATGCCAAGCGCAGATGATAACTGAAATTGCTTTCCTATGTTCGAATCTGTATATGAATCTGATTTGATAACGGGAAGTGGAGGTCGAAGAAGAAAGCTTGGTCAGCGTTTAATAAGTAAACGATTGCTTTATCTCACACTACCACTTCTTATCATTCGTTTATTTCCATTTGCAACCGTTTCTGTAGTACTTATAAATGCTACCAATTTCCACTTCTTGATTTCAGTTTACTTTAAAAGAGAATTAGTTATATCATGACTCACTGGGATAAGTAAAGGCTGTCCGTAAAGCTCCGCTTTTGCGTACGAGCAAAGTTTCGCTTTTTAGCCGATTTGGCGCTGTTACCCGACCGTATCACTGTTGCCAACTCTGCCGGAGAAAATGTGGCTCAAATCAAAGTTTAAAGTATCCACAAATGGCTAACAATATTTTCAAGCTGAGAAAAAAAATAGAACTTTTTTGGCGTTTACGTGCTTGTGCTGCTGAAATATGCTTATCTGCTCTTTGAGATATTTGGGCATTCATTTCCGATTTACAAAATACTTCGGTATTGCCAGTTTGCCAAGAATTTTTTCTCCGGCAGAGTTGGCAACAGTGATACGGCCAGGTAACAGCGCCGAATCGGCGAAAAAGCGAAACTTCGCTCGTACGCAAAATCCCATAGGAGAAACTGGTTTTCGGACAGCCTGTACTTATCCCATTGAGCCATGGTTATATGAACATCCATTATTGTGGATACACATTTGTTGTATAGTAACCCTAATTTTTTTTTAGTGTTTTCAAATGAAATTAGGGAATGCGTTCCCGATCCCGGGGAAGACTAACATTACTATCTACTTATATAATACACTAACGTATGCGGTTCGACGATATTTTCACGCTGCGAATGACAACGGCTAGATCAAAAAATTCCTGCAATAACAAAACGGATGCGGTAAAATCCAGATTTACAGTTAAATGACGTCAAATGGAGCAAGTACATGTACTTATACGCTAACGTACGAGGTACCAAAATCGACGGTACTTCCACGCTGCGAACGGCAAGAGCTTTATCTAAACATGAATGCAATAACAATAACGCATGTGCAAAAATCCAAATGAACAGTTCAATGACGTAGAATGGAGCAAGCACATGTCACGCAGTAGCGAGATGACAAAATAGCAATAATGAATACACAAAAATGCAAAATCTTTCGGGCTTTTTCACAGCTTTAAAATATCGAATTGACAATAGTTGGCGCATGAATCGCCCATCTAAAAAATGTCACCATGCATTGGGTTAAATCACATTTTAGATATTTGCTGTTTCAACATCGGCTTTTAGGATGACAACCAAAATGTGTAGGAACCCGAATTTAAATAAATTTAATGACAAATACTGCTAAAAACAATGATTTTTCTTGATATGAGCCCAGAAATTCAGTCAACACTGCAGTGAGTATAAAGAACAGTAAGGTATGGCGCGGCGAAGCTGGCCGCTTTGGTGGCTAGTCTTACTTATATAATAAGCTTACGTAAGCGGTTCCAAAATCGACGATATTTCCACGCTGCGAACGGCAACTGCTAGATGTAAACTTAAGTGCCATAACAATAACGCATGTGCGAAAATCCAAATTAGCAGTTCATTGACGTCAAATGGAACAAGTACCTGTATATCTTAAAACGCAAAAGCAGCTCGAGGCAGACTCTTGAAGACGCATTTGATGCAGTTTGACTATGCTCATACTCTCCCCGACCAATCAGTAACCAGAATAAAAGCCTGTCTTCACACATAAGAATTGCATTTCATAAGACCATTACGTCAGTTTCACGTCACGAGCATGAATTAAGTCGAAACGTGTTTCTTAAAATTCAAAAATTTTTAAATCGCTAATGCGATCGCGTGGATAACAAGAGTTTAAAATTTCAGCTGATGCGTTTTCCCGAAATGATATAAATAACTGCATGAGCTATAGATAGAAATAGCTGTACACCTTCTGAAAGCATCAGTTTGTTTCAAAGATAGATATGTCGGATGCTGAATCAATTAGGTCTGAGCACAATCACATCGGCAAAAGCAATGCCATGTAACATATCTGTCTATATATAAACACGCCAAGGAAAACCTTTCTGCCTCTTTTGCAGCGCATTGCGCGAACGGAGGAGTGTGAAATTTGGCATATTGTTGCGAATTTTCGAGCAACCCGCTGTTATGGGGTTCAAAATAGAACAAAATCCGTGTTCTAGGCTTCAAATAGTTAAATTTTGCCTTTTGTAGCTTCAAAATCGGTCAACTATAACCGGAGATACGGAGGTTTCGGTGATCCATGCAGTGATATCTATAATTAATTAAATAAACCATGCACATGGTTTGATCCATGCAGATTCCCATTGAAAGATAATTTAAAAAATAAACCTTTAAATTAAAATTTGTAATTATTGATTCGTTTACTATTAGATGAGAGACATTTTCGGTCTATTGATTGGGAAAGCAGTTTTGAAATTGTAATGAAAAATAATTTACTTCTCAGTGTCAATCCCGCGGGACTAATCCCGCAAACATTTGTGCGGGATCCCGCGGGATCGGGATTCTCTATTCAAAATCGAGAAGAAGTCCAACCCCTTCGGGGGGGAAATGGCACCTATTTCCAAGACTTTTCAAGCGGTGAACAATACAAGAATTCCAATAGGTTTTCAAGAATCACAATATGAGAATCTTACATTAACCCATTTATGACTAGTGTCCTTTTTTTGGGACGGCATTTTCGCTATTAGTCGAAAACGTTATTTATTTTTCATAGCCTTTATTCCTGAGTATTGAGCTTCAACTCTACAAAATATTTTAACATGATCAAGTAGGATGTTGATATTTGGATTTTTATGCATAATGATTTTAAAAGAAATCATCCCTTGTTCAAGAAGTTGACATCAGAAATTTATCTATTATTTCTGTTATCAGTAAAAATCGAAGAAAGTCGCAAAAATATCCAGGCACAAATGGGTTAAAAAGTTTTAAAAGTGTTTGTTTAGCGTAAAAAATGGTTTGTAAAGTAAAATTGATAACTAGGGGGATGCCGTTCCTTTACGCCCCCTACACCACTGACTAGAAGTAAAGCATCAATATCTACCAGCTGTGCAAAATTTCGAACACTTGTGTTGCATACTCATCATCTTGTCCATGCGAAGTAACCGCTGCCTCGTTACCTTTGGCAGCTTGAACTGAAGTATAGGCCCTATCAAAACCGTACTCAAAGACTTCGCTTAGGTAACCTCACCCTCCAAGAAATGTTAACTTTTGTTATCAAAATGATAATAATGAAGTCTTTTATTGAAAATTTCTGCTTTTTCAACATTTTGGACCCGCCCCGAAAACTATTTATTACGGACGGCCCTGAGACCTGAGCACTTCTAACCATTTCTCTAAGCACAAGCAATTTAAGTGAAGGGTTATTCATGTTTCTTGATATCAATTTTTCGCAATCTTTTTCAGAAATATTAAAGGATATCAAGGATAACACCCCGCCGTCCTCCAATTGGACGTCGATATCATTTCCAAGCAGATTTAAATGTTCTTAAATCAATTTTTTAATAAAAGTTTAAAACACGTTTTAAAGCATAAAATTAGTGTGTATGGTACGTGAATGAGAGTTAACAGACCCCCCGCCCCCGCCCCCCGCATCAGCTTGTAAAAAAGAACGCAAAGCATGTTCCAGAAAAATGAAAAACCAGTCAGTTCCTAAACAACAACCACCAGACACTTGTTCAAATAAAGCGACGTCTCTCAACACCATAATAAAAATTCTAGTATGTTGTTGCGCTTGCGTTTCTTTTTTTTTTTACTTTCTTTCTATTCTAAAAAAATCTGATGTGTCCAACACATGACTTCCTTGCACGTCTATTAGATCAAAAATACTTTCGACGCACTTCCTCTAAACTTATTTGTTTGAAAGAGATAAAATATCAATAACAGTAAGACTTAGCGATTTCTAGCTAAATATTTCGATATCGCCAAGCTGAGTTCAATTTGAAAGATTTCCTTCTGACACTTTATTTGGCGATATTTCACCAAAAGCCGACAAACTTGAGATAGTCTGCGAGAATTTGGGGATAGCCAAAGTAGTCATTGACCACAGACTTTCAATGAATTGAATGCATTCATACACCTCAATGTATTTAAAGTCATTTGGCAAACCCTGTAAATAAATTCTCAGTCGATTGCTGTCAAAAAAGATATTGAAAACAGTTAGATATTACAATAGTTCTAAATACAAAAGTTCAAAATTCTACGGGTTAAAGTTTTACAGTTATACAAAATACGAAATAATTTTTGGCGCCAAATTTGGCAATATTTCGGCGAAACTCGTCAATTTCGACGACATTTGGCGAGATTTTAAGCATGAACCAAACAATGACAGATTATCGCCAAATATGGCGATATTTTGCCAAAACTCGCCAAGAACGATGAGAAATGGTGATACTTTGGTCATGGACCAAATAACTGAATATCGCCAAATTTGGCGATATTTCGCCAAATCTCGCCAAGGCCGAGGACAAACGGCGAGATTTTGGGCATGTACCAAACAATGACCGTCTACAGTTGTATTATATTGAAGATGTCCATAGACATTAAAGTACTGAAATTCTTTTCGGTGGTTCTGTAAATAAACTCTCCAGTAGATTGGAACCAAAAATCGAGATGCACAACTAGATGTTACAACAATCGTATATACGAAATTTCATAATAGTTTTTGAGATTTGAGAGTTAAATATGCACACACGTACACCAAAAGTCGCCAAGCTTGGCGACATTTGGATAGTTCTTGAGGGAGTCACGCGACCGTGGTCGGACCATTACATAACTTATGTGGTAGGACGGCATTGTGCTTGAAATGGATGAATGCCCTAAAATTGCCATTGACCGTAATGTATTGGAAATCTTTTGAGTGTTCCTGTAGCTGAACTATAAATGATAAAGACACTTATTTTAATGGAGAAATTCATTTTCTAACTCTTTACAGCATATATCACTTCTGAGTCGTTTAAAATAGCCCAATACCTCTAAAAAACGCTTTGATGAATTTCGGCCCATAGAGCGTAATGTATTTCGAATCTTTTGGTTGTCCCTGTAGATAAACTATCCATTCGAATGGAACCGAAAGGGGAGGTGCACAACTAGATGTTACAATGTTCCTAAATATAAAGTTTCAACATTCTACGCCTAATAGTTTTTGAGATATGCGAGTTTAATGAATTTCGGCCCATTGAGCGTAATGTATTTCGAATGTTTTGGGCAGTCCTGTAGATAAACTATCCAGTCGAATGGAACCAAAAGCGGAGGTGCACAACTAGATGTTACAAATATCCAAAATATGTAGTTTCGACATTCTACGCCTAATAGCTTTAGAGTTAGGCGAGTTTAATGAATTTCGGCCCATAGAGCGTAATGTATTTCGAATCTTTTGGGCGGTCTTGTACATAAACTAACCATTCGATTGTCACCAAAAGGGGAGGTGCACAACTTGATCATAGAACAATCCTAAATATCAAATCTCAACATTCTACGACCAATAGTTTTTGAGATATGCGAGTTACATACATACGTACGTACGTACAGACGGCATGGAAAAACTGGCCACAATAGACTCGCCGCTGGTCAAAATGAGTTGCAGACGCGTTAATATGATCGTGCATGATAGCCTACGATGAGATGCATCGAAAAAATTCTTAAAATTAAATTTAGAGGTAGTCAAAATCGGTTTTTTTGTCGAAATTTGGCCCCCAAAATTTTTCTGGATCACATTACTTCCTTATACTACGTACAAGGAAGTAAAAAGTAACGGCCGCTGTCAAGAGTTGTTGGGCTATCTTCTCCTAAACCGTGCGGATTTAAATTTCGAGAATCATGTCCACGGATTCGGAAAATTCCGAGGAACCTGATAAGCTGACTTAAATTTTGAAAATCGAATTATTTTAGAAGATATTAATAAAAAACTGAAAAAAATAAAACAATTGATTGCCAGATTTGGCATAAATACATTCATTCCTTTGCAACAAAGCAATTCCATGTCGAATCGCGTGAAATTCACAAACATGAATTAGAGTTACACCAATTTTACGGCAAATTAAAAAGTATATGAAATAAATAACTCAAAGTGCGTTACACACAGTTGACAATTTTCAAATAGTAAGTTCGCTTAGACAACAGAAGTTTAGAATTAGCGACTATTCGTTTCTCCAAAACAGGATAACTATTTCTAACTGATTTTAAAAGCGCTATCTTGGCGTTAGGAATGATCAGGCAAAAGGGTATCTCTTCGAGCAGGGCAAATCTAAACTTCGAGTTCCAGAATGTTAGAACCCAGTATCATGAAAATGAAAAATAATTAAAATGCAGATTATTTTAAAGCCGGTTCGGTCCAGCTGGAATATTTGCTACCAGTAGACATATTTGGTTTCATTAACTATGCCATTATAGCAGTTAGAGTACACTTTGGATATTTGCCAGCGCGGCGAGATGATATAATTCGTGGTGCTAAATACGCCAATCTGCAAAGGATTATGCATATAAAAATATGGATAATTTCCGAGAACCTTACATGAGCAGTAATTATAGGTTGTGAGCATCTGTAAATCGCCAAATAATGAAAAGTCGCCATGGGTGGCAAGCTATCCTAGCTGTTCAGTAGTTTTTATCAAAGAAAATATATGAAGTACTGTTTTCTTAGAGCTAATTATTAACAATTCATATATGCAAGTCGCCACATAATGAAAAATCGCCATGGGGTGAAAAATACGCAAGGTGTCCAATAGATTTTACATAATTAAAAATACAGCTGAAACAGATGTTCTGATTTTATTACGCTTTAGCTCCTAATTAATATAACTTTTGAATGGCAACATTAAATATCATTGTGTTCCTGAGGAGTGCAAATAATTTTTCCAGCGGTTATACGCGGAGTCCGCACTCCAGGTGGAGTATAGCTCAGGACCCAGTACAAAACGGATTCCTATAACAAAATATCTACCGCGTTATGGGGGGTCCTGTAGTGTGAAGTTTGAATTTTTATGTACCAATGAACATGCAAGAACCAAACAATGTGTAGCTCAGTAACATTCTATCTGATCCAATATTTGGGGTTTTTCTGTTGAACATAGCGAGTCTAGGGGACTTGGCCCTTTGTCTTAAAAAAAATAAAAATAAAAAATAAAAATAAAAAGATTTAAGTGTCGGTTGAAAAGTATCGGTGAAAATGAACGGAAGTGTCGAGAACAAATACTTTTCCGACACATTTAAAATATGAAAGTAGCAATACCGATACGGATACATACAAAAAAGTGAGGTATCGGCGCCGATACTACCGATTACCGATATTATTGGTCGATCCTCAACAATCGCCCATATTTAAATGTACTGGCAGATATTAAGATTCGGAAAAAAACTGGTCGCTTGGTTGACTAAAATTCATCCCTTAGCGACTAGCTTTTTTTTTTTCATTATTATAATTCAATATGGGTCATGCCACGTCAAATCAAAAAATAGAATTGGAAAAAGTTCACGCCATTTCAGATTTTCTTCAAATTTTGTGTAAATGATTTATAGAATAGGCTAACTGCAAATCTCAATTTCGAAGGTTCTAAGATAATTAATTACCGAGAAATTATTTATACAAATAAAAATTTGCAAGATATTTAAGAAATTCAGAGTAAAAATAACGTAACTCCTTATCCGTAGAGATTACTGAAATGAAAATTTATTTCTAAGGGAAACGTTTTAAGCTGATTCCAAAAATGTAATCAAAATTTTGTATCTTCCATAGTTTATGCATGAGCATTACATTTGCTAAAAAACATTACGAATTATTTTGACATGTCTGATCAGAAACACATGTTTTAAATTTTTATATGTTGTTAAGATGGTATACCACTACACCCCCCCAAAAAATTCATCTTCACTTTTTGCTCAGGAGCTCAGCAAAAAATTTACTATATGTTCATATGGCTTTTCGTGCATTGGGTCTAGTAATAAGTTTAAAAAAGCGTGCAAAGAAATGAATATGCAATTTAGAACTTATAATAAGACCTTTATTTGACAAAGTAATCACCATTACTTTGCAGCATCTTCCGCCATCGGTCAGGTAGTGCACGGGTGCCAGCAGAGTAGAGGCATTAATCTTTTGATGCGATAAAGCCTGCAATACATTTTCTCACTCTGTCCACTGTGGGGAAGTGAACAGAATACAAGGCATTGTTCATCGGCTGAAATGTAGTCCGTAGGAGCCTATGTCAGGGCTATACGCCGGGTGTTAAAAAATTTCAAAGCCAAACATTACTAACTTGTACTTGACCGGTTTTTGTAACATGAGGCCTTTGCATTGTCTGATGGGATATGGAAGGTATACTGTACTACGAACTACTGGAGTTCATGATAAAATGTAACTGTGAAGCACTGTAAGCTACAACCGCTGTAAAGAAAGCAGCAAATCGATCGTAAACGTCCTTTACTTTACCGTAAATTTTCCATGCATTTCATGCAATGTCCT